>JAEIFT010000390.1:0-248713 GCA_018904225.1 Lordiphosa mommai | reverse complement strand
GGGCATTAAATATTCGTTTTTTCCAGCTCCAAAGAATGGTCAGTTTTTTTTGCCACTTTAAACGTTTAATTTTAAGCCACAATTTCAAGTTGTTTTTGTCATGCATATCAAACATTTCATGGGCAGTGATGCCTCTCTCCCCGCTCTGTTTCATTCAGGTATAAGTAGCCCCATTGTGTTAGTGTTGTTGTTTTTGGTTTATATATATATTTTTTTTCTGTTTTTAGCCTGCGGCTTTGACGCAGCTTAAAATTGGATTTGCGTTTCGCTTTGACATTTCTGTTGTTATTTTTAATGGTCCTTTTCACCTCGAAGCACGCACACACACGCACATAGACAGACACTTGAAACAATATCACTTTAATAACTTTTTGCTGGTTGTTTGTTTGTTACACATTTTAATTGCTCCATCCTAGCAGCAGTTGCTGCTGTGGCTGCGTCTTTTGAATTTTTATTTGTGTTGTTTTTTTTTTTTTTTTTTTTTAGACGTGCCACAAATCTCAAAAGCATTCAGATTTTTTATGGCCTGACGGAACATGAAAGTCAATGTACAACGTGTGAGATTTCGCACGTTGTTATAAATGGCAATAAAAACATTTGTAAAGGAAATATTAGACAATAGAAAACAATTTTCATTGAGAGGAAATTGTATTTGGGAATTTACAAATTTACCATTTACCATTTTATTCACTCAAAATTGCGGGTGGGCGCCCATTGTGTCGGTTCGAACACGCAAATAATTTGCAGCCGAGGCCAAGGGCATTAAATTAGCACTTTGTTTGCCACTCTCTTCCCCCCCTCCCCTCTCTGTCTCCTCAACGCGCTGAACTTTTCCTTCTCTAAGCTGCTTAGAACTGCAGCCAACAGAAATGTAACAAAGTTTTGCACCAAAGTCCACCACAAAGTTATGGCCAATGCAATAAGTTAATTCTGAATGGTTACGCCTGTCGTTATGCAGCACTTTTGTGTTCCTCGGTTTTTATGGGGTATATTGAATTAGGAGCTGGAAGTGTGTCATCGTTCTAAGTAAATATTTGCAATTTGGCGTCCTTTTTGGTTTAAGCAAATTTCATAAAAAAAACTTCTTAGACAATCACTTGCATTTTATTTGGAGCTAATCTGCTTATGCAGAAATATGCCAAAAGTTAAAAAGTTTTGTTGGCAGAGGATTTGCAAACTGCTTGAAATTAGAGACTGGTTCAGTTTTATGGTTTACAGAGGTTTTAAAATATCAGCTGGGCTCAAAGTCTGATTTTAAAGCTTTAAAAGTCAAATTTTCAGTTCGTTTTAGAGGATTATAGTTAATATATGATCAGACCGGGTTTACTGGTTTTTATGCCATCTTCGACTCTTTTGGTTTGATTAATGCTGTTTGATGGATTTTTCCAGCTTTTTTTTTACATATATTCTCTCCATTAGACTTCATAAATTTACCATTTTATGCTCAGGGTTGCTTCCAAAAATTCTTGATGTTTAGAAAACGAAAAATTGGCTTTGTCTTTGAAACTAAAACTAACAAGTGAAATTAGTTTAAGCAACTATAAATTGAAGATACGCTTCATTCATTCATTAAACTTTCTGGTAATTGGCGTTACGCTTGAAGGTAATTGCAGTAAAAGTTTTAAGGTGGCGCTATACCCGGAACTAGCAAAATCGACCTATTTTATTTTTATTTTGTTGATTCCCCAAATTTTTTTCAGTGAATGTCGACACTTTGTTCCATTTTCAAAAACCTTGTTTAATTTTCTGTCACTGGCTTTTATTTTCATGTCTCTAACTGAGCTGGTGCTCGAGATATAGAAATTAAAAAAATTGCTTATCAAGAAAGATTTTTCGGCGATTTCTCATGGACATTGCATAAAAGTAACACAAAATGAGGGCCTAACAGATTGATTTGAACTTTTCTTTCGAATTAAAAAGGAAATTTCAAAATCCTTTCCTTATACGTCATATCCCTTTATTAAGAAATTATCAATATAAATGCTCAAAACTAATGTGTATCGTCTTTGGTCTTACCCCATTAAAATTAATGAGAATCAATCAAATTCAAATGAATTTTAAATTCGTTTATTATTTCCTAAAATTGTAATTTGACTGCAGAACATTTTGGATAAATAAATAAAAATATAAATTTTTTTAGTAACTTATTTATTTTATTATTTATTTATTAATATTTTTTTGAAAATATTGACAAACAATTACAAATTCTGTCTAATTGGAATACCATAGCATCTTAGGCCTCAGGTTAAAATTAAAGATCAAATAAAGTGATTTTAGTTTATTTGTGATATGTGATAAATTATGCATTGGCAAGAGATTCGGTTCTCCATTTGTCATCATTGTACTTACTTCTTACGTACAAATTTTACCAGAAAGATGTATTTTTATCGCTGTAAGCAATATATTTATTGAATTGTTTACGGCTGAAAATTTACAGTGCATGTTTTCATAATTTTAAGCAATGGATTGACATGAGTTTCCTAAAAGCATTGATCCTCTCCAATATAAAGTTTGAATATTCTTAAAACTTGGGTTGAATGTTTTTTGGGGTACAATTGTACCCCAAGGACGGTTCTTTGGTGAATCTCTCTTTTTCTACATGAGCTCTTAGTATAAAGATATCAAGTCGGGTAGATACTATGAGAACGAAGCATTAAACCTCTCTTGAAACTCAATGCAAATCTTTGTTCCTTCAAAACTATATAAACAGCATGTTTTTGACATCAAAATCTTACGAGTTTTGACCACACCCACTTTGTTTATTTTTAAGCAGTTTATGTGAAAAAAAACATTTATTTGAAATTTATATAAAAACCACATGAGTTAATAGGCATCATCATAGTATGACCCTCTTCAACATTGTGCTGCTTATCACAAAACAAATCTTGACATAGCTATTAACATCCTAAGATGCTTCTATGAATATTTTTGTTCATTTTTAAGATGTCAGTTTAACCTCAAGATATTTATATTATTAGATTAATTGAGATCCCTATTGATAATCGGACAGAAAGACAGACATTTTGATGTATTAAAATTAGATTAACATCAACAATTTTTCTTGACGACTAGGGTCGATCAAGAAGATCAGTTTTTCAACACTGAAATCAGTAATTTAATTTTAGAAATTTTTTTATTGACCAAGTTTAAGAGCTGCGATTAATTGCATACCAAGTATCTGGCAGTCTAGCATATTCTATTGGTAGCTTAAAATTTTTCCAATTACACGGAAAATGAAACAACAACAATGCCAACATCAATGAACAAAGCAACAATTTACAACACCAACAACATTAACATCAGGAGCTATAAAAATGTTTGTAATTATTTGCACAAAATGCTTAATTGTTTGCATTTTACAGCGAATTTGTTGCGTTGCCGTCAAATATTGACAAGCAGCAATTGCGGATGTTTAAGAATATTTCGTTTGCCTGTGGCGCAAATTATCACGCGGCGTGTTAAAAAAAAACAGCACCATGCACACATTTTTGTTGTGTGCCAGCTTTGTTTGGCGTTTCAATTAAATAAATAGGCTTATTTTTTATGAGGCGCCAAGGAAAATTTAAATAACGAAACGAAAGCGAGGGAAAAATGAAATTTCTGAACCAGTTTTAAAAGGAAAAAATATGTATAGGTGCGAGTTGGGCAGACTGCAGCTTTTAGTCAAGTCTCTGGTTGTACATAAAAAAAGTCAACAGACGCACAAACAAACAACATGTAAATTATGAAAAATGTACTAACAAAGCAGCATGAACACACACACACACACAGAGGCATATATGTAAAGAACTACAGTGCTGTTCATAGCCGTAGAATTTGCTGGGACTGTTACCAAAATAAATACAAATTAAGATTTAATGCTGCAGCTTTTTTATAGCATACTTTTTAGCGCAGTTCCTGCTGTAATATAACTTAAATCAGATTAATTTTAATAAATTTCCAAATAACACAGTCCACAGTCTCCAGGGAATCTGTCAAAGAAATCAATATGTTTAGCTCTTATCTCACTGTTAAGTCCACAACAATTCTTTACCTGGTTTTTGTTAATCTTCATTTCGATTTTGTCGCTCATTTTCCCCTACTCCCATTTCCTCCCATCTAGCACTCGCCAGCGTTAACTTTGACAATTCACTTATCAGACTCAGATTGCGTTTCTCATCATCGGAGAGGGGACAATTCTCATATCTTGGTGTCTGTCTTGATGAGCGATATCGAGCTTGTCTTGGAATCATTGAACTTAATAAACCCTCGCTGGGTATAAAAATTGAATTATTTTGACTATCATCATCATCTGTATCGGGTATATTGAGAGGCGGCACAATATTCGAAAAAGTGTCCGACATGGCGTATGTTCGAAATTAATTTCGTTGAGAAAAAGTTTTTGATATCGAATAAAAATTATGTTGTCTTTTTTCGTTGAAGTATGAATTTTGAGTGAGCATTTCTAGATGAATGATTTGCGGGGATTTGAGTGAACAAAGTGTAAGGCAAAGCCTGTTAAAATTAAGAAAAAAGTAAAGTGTGTATATGCGGCTGATAAATCATTTTTACATTGGGTTATAAAATGACACATGCCTAGAAAATGACAAAAAGAATGATCAAGCCCAATGACATAGTCCGCATTTATACGATGAAGTTTCCTTCATGAAGTTCTTCATGAAGTTTTTGTTTGGGGGGAAGAGGTGCAGCCGAAGCTGGCAAAGCTCCATGGCCTACCGTGGCGTGAAGCTTTTCGATAACTCTTCTTTGCCTTGTTCCGATTGAACTGATGCAGTGTTGATTTGTGGGTTATTTGCTTATCGATAACTCGTGTTCTCAGGCGAATTGAAATCGAACTTCATGAAGCAAACTTCTTCATGTAAATGCGCATGAAGTTCTCTTCAGAAGCATCTTCATGCTTCAAAACAAAATCGAAGAGAGCTTCATGAAGCAAACTTCATCGTGTAAACACGGACTTAGTTATGCCTCATAAGTGGGTTGCTATTTAAGTTTCTGGCCTAGGTCACTTCTAGCCATTTTAGGACCAATTGGCCTTTTCCCAAAAAAAGTTTGGACTTTTATCGATAAATGCTCCATACAACTCTTTCATGTGTGACCACGTTTGATATCGATTAACGATTAATCAAAAACTTACCTCGGCAGAAAATTTTCGTGCAATCATTTTTCACAACTTTCGACGTGGATTATCACGACAAGAGTGCAACGATGAACTAAAATCTTTGTATGGCAATGAAGCACCATCCCATAGCACTGTGAAAAATTGGTTTAATGAATTCAATCGCGGGCGACGCTCGCTCGAAGACGAAGGTCGTGAAGGTCGTCCAAAAACCGTCGTTGTGCCAGAAAACATTGATGCTGTGCGTGAACTGATAATGCAATATCGTCATGTGACATTCCGTTAGATCCTTGGTATCCAGCATACATTCGATATTGCATGAACCTGGGCGTAAAAAAGTTTTTTACTCGTTGGATTCCGCACAATTTGACAATCGCTCAAAAAAGGCTCGTGTGGATTGGTGCAAAGAAATTTTGTAAAAATACAATAGCGGTGTTTCAAAAGACGTTTATAAGATCGTCAGTGAAATAATGGATCTATGCTTATGAGCCCGAAACAAAACAGCATCGCGTGTGGGTCTTCGAAGACGAGCCAATCAACGAAAGTCGTTCGGGAAGAAGCACTTCGAAGCAAATGGTCGCCTGTTTCTTCGGTAAAACTGCATGTGGCGCTGTTCCCTGAGCACGTAGGACGGTCTTCGGTCACCAATTGTTGCCTAAGTCTTCGGAGAAATTCGAAAAACGAACAAGAGAAGACAGATCATGACGACAATGCGAGCTCTCACACATCAGCTCACACCAGCGCCTTTTTGAGCGCCCAAAACGTCGAATTGATGGGTCTTGATGATGACTTGGCAACCAATGACTTCTTTTTTTTATTCCCGCACATCTAGGGAAAAATGCGTAGTCAACGATTTTCGTCGCCAGAAGATGCTGTTTAAGAGTTCACAAAACCATGATTTGGAGGTGTCTCAATCGGAGTGGAAAAAGTGCTTCGACACTTGGTTTGAGCGCGTTGCAAAAGTGTATAAATCTTGCTGAAGAATACTTTGAAAAACAATAAAACCATTTTTGATCATAAAAAAAAAAAAAAATATTCGCGTTTTCATTATTAAGCCCTATACGGACCTGCGAAGTAAGTAATTTAGCTTACTTCACCATACATATATTACGTCAAGGTGGAACGTAAGTCTAGTGTGCCCAGATTTATTAAGAAATTACACCAAATCTTGAGTTTATTGGTATTATTCAATTACCATAGCGATGGTCACACTAATTGACTAGAAATGTTGATGCTTTTTTTATAAAGATAATCAACTTCTCGACCAGCCTTGCTTGCATACCGAGCAAGTGCAATGTCGACTATATAGTTTGCATAATCAACGATTGCTACGATTATTTAAATTCTTTAGACCATTAAAATAAGTGTATGATTAGTCAACTTTTTGGATTTTGCAATTTTTAGTTAGTAAGTTATTCAAACCCTTGTTAAAACGAGCATTTACGACTGTATTAAAACCATTGAATTTTTATTATATATTAAATTTAATTTCAGCTGTTTGCTGTTGGCGTCAAGGCAGAAGTAGGGTAAAGTAACATTTTTTCCAACAATGTTTCTTCAGCTGTTCGAAGTAAAATCAAATCCACAGGCTTAACATAGGTTCCATTCGTGTGCTGTTAAGCGCAACAGTACTTCACAGCTCCGTATGAGCCAAAGTAAAGGGTGAAGGAATCATTACTTCTTCTTCTTCTTCCCACAAATTTTGTATGAAACTTCGCGTTACTTCGCAGGTCCGTATAGGGCTTTAGGCATGACTTCTAAACGCCTTCACCACCTAAGAAAACTAATGTTCAAGTTTCAGCTTTCTAACTCTAACCGTTTAGGCTGTGCGTAGATTGCCAATGGAAGAATGAAGATAAATTTTATTTTAAATACGAAAATTTATCAAATATCTAAGGAAAATGGACATTTGACAATCGAATGTGCTGCTATAAGTGGAAACTTCATAAAAGGAAAACCTCACAAAAATATTGATAAAAAAATGCATAAAAAGTTTCATTTTAATAATTATATAAAAATTGCTTTATTTTTCATTCATTTTTATTGCTTTAAGACAATTAACGATTTTTTTTTAAATATTAATTTTAAGTGGTTTTCACGCACACAAGAACAAGTTGAAGGTTAATCAAGCATTAAGCATATTTCGTACAAAAATTGGATGCGTAAACTCATTAGTGGATTGCAGAGGATACGGCACAGTATAATTTTGATTAATATGAAAAACACGTTAATCCTCTTACGAGTTACGCCACTGCATGTGCATATGTATATGGAGAATAACAGCGTTTCGTTAGCCAGTGGCTCTGGGTCCTGTTGTGGTGGTAAAAGCTGTTGGCAGTTTTTTTTTTTTTTTTGCGCCATACATACATAGAGACTTGAGTGCTGCACCTGCTGCTGGTGGTCCATGTAGGCCGACAACGGCAACCTCTTGCCGCAGCCTGAAAAATGCGCACCTGTTTTGTTTATTTTGACGGCTTTGTTGTTGTTGTTGTAGTTGTTGGCTTTATGTTGTGCATTTAAAGTGCAGCACGTTTTTGCTTGATTTGAACTAAAAAATGAACTCATTACAAAGTATGTCCGCCAGCTAGATTGAATAGATTTTAAAAATTCCACCACAACTTTTGACTGCAGCTTAACTTGCGGGTTACGCTTAATTAAATGCTTAACCTCCCACCCCCAGCCAGGGAATTAAGTAAATACCAGAGTGAGGGCAAGAGTTTTTCCTTTTGTTTCCCCATTGACAATGCAGGCGAGCTAATCAGTTGAGAAATTTCCACCAAGATGCTGAGCCAAAACAAAAGAAACCCAGCTCCTTTGGGGCACTTTAATTAGCACACAAACAAAAGGAAACTTTGTGTTGGTCCAACCAATCCTAAGGTCAAAAGTGCCAATACAATGTATAAATATAAATGAGGCAAAAATGAACAGTAAGCATGCCTGATTATTGCGCATCATTGAAGCCACCAGACAACGATGAAAATCTTCCGCAAAAGGTAAAATGCCAGACAGCTTAAGTTATTAATACTTATATTTTCTCATCAGTCCTTGTGGTCCTTGGCATCAATCAAGCGGAAAAAAAGGCGAAGCCACTTTTTACGTCGGCCAAATTAATCGCAATTGTATGGAGATTGATGCGGGAATTTCATCTGCGGGGTCGCTGGTATAAACAAGTTGTCCATTTTTTATGCAGCAATTAAAATGTTTGCTGTGCACGCAGAAAAGCCACAACAACAAAAAGAGAATGCGCTGACAATGCGCCAAAGAGAAATTAACAGGAAAATATTTATGTAACCCCCCCAACCAACCAACCAACCAAAAGGAACAAACAATTACGAAAAAAATGTGTGTTAAGTAAATTAAAAAAATATCAGTGCTGTGTCGCTTGAAATATCGTTTTTAGCCATCTCCAGGTTCAGCAAGTGAACCGAATTTGTATATAAAAAACAGAAGTTTCGGCTTGGGTTCAGGTTTGGGAGGTTATTATTTAAAAGATTTAGTCCAAGGGACACAATATAGTGACAAGCCCATATCAAAATATTTCAAAGTTAAATCTCTGAAGTATCACTTAGATTGGATTTAATAGAATGCGGACATAATGCCCAAATTTCTTACAGACTTAAAGCTTATATGGATATTTGAATTCAGTGTCAGTACACAGCTTAAAATGTCAAAAAGAAAGACAAGTTACGTCTGGGAACTGGTGGGATCATGGTGGTTGGAAAAAGATCATTGAGAAATCATGAAAGTGATTAATTTAAACATGACTGTTCGTAAGATTAAATATCTTAGAACCATGATGTAAATATTAAAGGTGACGCCATGAGCTTCGATATTCTCAGTCTGATGATTAGGATATTGCTTCCCAATATCGAAACGACATGGTCGCTTTTTATTTTATGTTACATCCTGTAATTTGCTATCGGTAGCTGTCATAAATGAAAGTATTGACTCTGTGGACATGATTTTTAAGTGTTTGCAGCCCTCAGGTTCGATAATTTATCGCGCATGAGAAAGGGCACTGTTAACTACCTTTTATTATTGGATTTGTCATGTTAAAGCTATGTAAGAGATGAGAAATCGGCCCTAAGTCAAACATCTGTTTGACGGAAAGTTCTAAGTGTGTATAAATGAAAATTTACGGCGTAGGGCCCAAACCAATATTAATCCATCAAAATTATTAAGAGACCGTAATTGATCAAAAAATCTAAAAAGATGAAGAAGAATACTGAAACTCAATGAAAATCTTGCCAGATGCAATGCATCAGCATAATTCTCAGTTAAGGATAAGCCGCTAAATACTTAAGAAACTGTGTTTTCTACCAAAAATACATGCATACCCATGTCTGTTATAGTACTGAACCGCGGTAAAATACCATGGGTGACCAAAAGTGGGGAATGTAAAGAAGGGCATGACAAGAAGGAGCAAAATCAGTAAAATTTCACAATTACTAAGATCAGGATCGGAAATTTTCACTTGTAACTTAGTACAGGAGCCTGCCAGATGCAAGCACAACCGTCTTTGCATAAGAAATTCATTAGCCATTTGTAATGAGTGCATATTTAAAATATGTTTATACCATATGTTCTTTTTGACAATCATCCCATCATGGGTGGGCTATTGGGTGGCTCTCTTTTGGGATTGTTAAAATTATAAAAGAAAAAGTATATATAAGTTATATATATTTATATTAAACATATATATATATTAAAATTATAGTATGAAGTTAAAGCTGATGGTCTAAGTTTTTGAGAAGGAAAAATGACAAAGCCAGGAGTCACCCACCCAAAGCTCCTATTATATTTTTGATTTATGTCAATTTATTTTTTTATTATTGTGAAAGTACTCCCAAATTTCACAGTCCTTTTTCGGCACCATTGTGCACAATGCAAATAACCTTTTCATATTTTTTGGAGAAATCAAGATCTGTTTAGTTACACTTTACAAACGAAACTGACAAAGTAAGAAATCAAAATCAAAAACAAATGAAAAACCGCCCAAGGGGACGAATATATATTTTTCTTTAACTTAGAAATTTTATAAAAGTATCAGTCGAATCAAATGAAAAATTTCAAAAGCAGTCTCTGACTGTTTGCTGTCAAATGTAAAATGAAAATTGTTTCGACATATACATTTCGACATATACATGCATTCATTCATACATGCTGTTATTTAAATTCTGTTTTTTGATTTTGATTTGCCTGAGACTGTTGAGATATTACAATCAGAAGTTAAAGCAGTAGTCAAAGCAACGAAAAACAATCGAAGTTTTTAAACACTGCTAGTTATATTATTTTTTGAGATATAATAATTCAAAGTACAACTTTTTAACTCTTTCATTCACAGCGGCTAAAACAGCAGCAGAAAAACTAATATTCAATATTCAAAATATTAATATTTCTACATTTATGCCTTTTGTGCCATGCAATACCAGTTTAAATAAATATTTCGTGCTAGAACGCACTGTCACTTACAAACACGAACGAAATGGATTTCGACACCCGCTTACGTGTGCGCACCATGAGATAACTTAACTCTCACCATCCTAAATAAAAAATAAAATTTCAAATTTAAATTTGAGTTTGAGTTTTAACTTCTGCGAAGTGACTTCAAAGTTCCCTCAAAAATTACGTATACGACATGTACGCCACATTAAAATTTCATTAACAAAATCTCTTTATCATTTAAAAAGCGTATAAATTAAAAATAAATATGGATTTAAGCCAGGTCTACGCCAACTATTTTAAAATTGTAAAATGCTAGCAATGGCAACACTGCGTATGAGTGATAAACTTTGAATTCATCACGCAGACCCTCACAGGCATTTTTATACACTTGAAAAGTGTATATTAATTTTGCCCAGAAGTTTTTAACGCATAGAAATATTCATTTCCGACCCCATATACTATATATATTCTTGATCAGGACGACGAGCTGAGTTCAATTCCGTCTGTCCGTCCGTCCGTATGTCCGTTTCTACGCGAACTAGTCGCTTAGTTTTTAAGCTATCGAGCTGAAATTTTGCACAGAGTCTTCTTTTTGCTGCACGCAACTAATATGTCGGAACTGGCCGGATCGGATGACTATATCTTATAGCTGCCATAGGAACGATCGGTCGGAAAATAAGTCTTAGTTAGAAAAACTTTTTTGTTTTCCATCGTAGCGTCACTAATCTTGGTTCATGTTACTTTTATATGCTTCCACATAATTCTGGAAAAATTTATCAAAATTAGATGACTATATCATATAGCTGCCATAGAAACGGTTGGTCAAAAAATCAAGTTCTAGTGAGAAAAACTTTTTCGTTTTCCATCGTATCGTCAGCAATCTTGGTATATATTAGTTTTATACGCTTTTACATTATTTTGAAAAAATTTATCAAAATCGGATGACTATAGCATATAGCTGCCTTAGGACCGATCGGTCGGAAAATGTGTTTTACTAAGAAAAGTTTTTTTTTATGGTATCAAATTTTTATTGTCAATGATTTAAAATTTTTTAATATTTGATATCAATATCTTATATATATTTTACCGGTTAAATCAATTGGAGTATACTTTTTAAAGTGTATTAAAACTTCGGCACAGTCGAAGTTAGCTTTGCCTTCTCGTTTTTTTTTTTTAATTTTTTTAAAAGTGTGTAAAGGCATGACTTTAAAATACTCCATATAACCAATGTCCGCATTAGGGTGGACCTCAAATTAGCGAAATGGAAAAAAAGGTCTCAGCATTTACAAAGTTATATTTTGGTTGTGTAATTGTGAAAAACTTAAAATTGTATTTTAATTTTAAATGGAAGGCCTCAACATTTTGAAAAAAAAATTACTCATACGACACGTTAAACAGATCAAAAGTTCACTTCAATCGATTTCATATTTTTATGTTGAAAAAATGCAAACAATATTAAATACAGGGATCCCAAACCATTAAAATCCATTAAGGTAATTCCAAAGAATTAAATATTATGAATATATTTTTTGCTAGTGTCATATTAATTTCAAACAAAACTCATATATCACACAATTGTGACAAACCCAATGACAAACTGTCTCTCCCGACCAAAAATCTATTTTCATATGAAAAATAAGAGAACAACTTATAATTTTCATTGCAATTAAATGCACATCAAAAAAAAAAAAAACAATTGCAAAAAGTGTCAAAGTGAGAGCGTGTACAACATGTTGTATGACAGCAACAACCAGTGACACACACAACGTGACAAATGCGGCTTCAACTCTTTCTTCAAACTCGCTCAAAAAGCGCAAAATGAAAAGCATAGTCTACATTTGTGCGCCACCCACACAAACGCCACAACCTCTGCTCATACTTATGTAACTGTATGCCAGTGCATGTATGTGTAATTAAAAAACTTTTATCATTTTCCGCTGTTACATGAATTAAACAAAAGCGACAGACAAACATTTTACACCTGAGCTGACTTTTATGCAAATTGTAATTGTTCAAAATTATGACCAGGCTTCAAATTATATTTGCCCAACGCTGTGACAATAATCAAGTGAAATTATATGAAAAAAAATGGCAAAAGACATAACGCACAAGGCTTCAATTACACAGGTAAGCCACAAAGGAGGGGAAGATGAGAGGGTAAATTTTATATAACATTTGAGTTGAGCAGCTCAACTGGGAACTAGTTCGAATGAAGAGCATTTAAGCATTTAATTAATTGAATTTTATATGAAAAATTTAAATGGATTAATAAGGGGGCCTTATGCTAGGGTTGTCGAAATTTTCATTTAATTGGAAGTCTGCTTAAAAGGTTTTTAAGATTTAATGAAAGGTCATGAAATATGGTGAACTTGTCTGCTCAACTCAATGGCTTACTTATCTCGGTGAGATGTGGGTCCCCCATGCCCATTGCGTCACTCTGGTCAGTGGCATCAACGTGTTGGCGGGGGCAACGTCTTAATCCTTTCGCTGACATGGACGGCAACCCTTTG
Organism: Lordiphosa mommai; assembly: GCA_018904225.1. Lineage (NCBI taxonomy): Eukaryota > Metazoa > Arthropoda > Insecta > Diptera > Drosophilidae > Lordiphosa > Lordiphosa mommai. Next base: position 235,642 of record JAEIFT010000390.1, on the reverse strand, counting down.
TTTCACACACACACACACACAGAGAGAGAGCATGGTTCAGACAATGGCAGGCTATGCTTTAATTAAATTCTTTTGTCGCACAGCGAAAAAGGCGAACATGCAAAAATCCCACTCTTGACGCGGCCAAAATTAATAAAAGCCAAGTCAAACCCAAGCCAATCTAACATACATGCCCTGAATGGATTTGCTTTGGCATATAGAAAATTTAATAATAAAGAGAAATTCATCTAATTTCGATTTCAACAAATGACTAGCGTCTAGCGCTGTTCAATTTGGCATAGCCTAATTTAAGGCGCCTGCAAACAAAACACACAAAGACAACTATTGACATTTGAGCCGCAGCATTTGATGATGTGGTGACAATATTTGATTGCTTAATATTGAATTAATTTACCATATTTTGTGGCCGCATGTGCGTGTTGAGGTTTACACTGTGCCTGTGTGTGCATGTGTGTGTGGCAGCCATTTAAAATGCAATTACAATATGGCTGACTGTGCAAAGAGAAAACTTTTGCTTCTTCCATCGTTTATCTGTTGGGGCCAAGGCTAAACAAATTTATTGGTAATATCAGGAGAGTTTATACTTAAAACGCATTGACCTGTCGCACATTAAAAAGCACCCAGATGTAAGAAAAGTTTTTTTGTCAGCAAAGGTAACTAGCAGAAGTTGATATACCCTTTAAGTTTAAAGACAATGCCCGAAACTTTTTATATAAAAGTTTGACGAAATAATTTTTCTGAACTATTACAGCTGATGAATAATTTAAGTTTTATCACTTGAAAAATCAAACAAGCTGTTGCAGGCTTTTACTTAAAAAAATCCAACAACTTGTTGTTATGGTTTCCTCATATTTCTTTCTTTACGAAGATATCAAAAACAGTTGAACAAGTTGTTACTTTTAAAATTGTTTAACAAGAATCCAAAAATGGGAAAATGTTCAATAATATCTTGCAATGAACTATTTGAAATTGCAGAAAGATCGATTAAATTCGTGAACAGAAAACAAAACGTGATAGAGGGTCACAAGAAATGTCTATAACAATGCAAGAAATTTGTTAAACGATTCTCCAACTGTAAACTTTTTATCTCCTATCATTGTTGCTAAATAGTTTTGAAGATTCACGAATGGTTACTTTTCAGTTGAGTGGAGTATTTTCAATATTGAAAACAAAGAAATCTGGATCTACGAATTTCGAAAAGAGGTTCTAACGCAATTTTTCTATTATATAATATTTCATAAGAAAAATCCAAGACAAAATTCTAGCAATTTTAATAAAATCTTTAAAATTGATTAAGTTTGGTTAATTAAGATCAACTTGAAAACCAAATTACAGTATATGGAAATGGGCTCTAATTAAGGGTGTTTTTTTGTACGAAATTTATTATTAATGTCTCAGAAGTACAAAAAGTAAATTGAGCTTGTAAAAATGTATGTAACAGGAATCATCTCCGACCCTTTAAAGTATATATATAGGGGCGGGTCGATTTGTGTGGGACAAAAAAGGATTTTCCGCCATATCTTGGGACCAAGAACCGATGGAGCTAAACCGAAGCCATTTTAGGAATCTCTGTATATAAATTTATCATAATTCAAGGCTGGACAACACAATGTTGGTAATTTTCTGACCTGTGTTATTTATGATAAACTTTGATTTGCGGCGGCTAAGTTTTTATTTTATACCTATAGTTTCTGGGGTAAATGTTCTCAGAATTGTCCATAGATTGCGATTTTGCCATACGCCTATTCAAAAAAAAAAAAAATCGATATCAGAACAGCATCGACAGCCGAGTCAATATAACCATGACCGTATGAACTCACAGATCTCAGAAATGGTAAAAGTTAGAGGCGGACAAACTCTTTTTTGAAGTATATAAAAGTCCATTTCAATAACCAACCAGAAAACACCTCACACAATTCAAATTCAACAAAAGATTGAGAGCTCCTTTTCCAAGTTTTCTCAATTCTAGGTTCACCAAAAACCTCTTTAAAGTACGACACAGCTTAATTTTTTTTACCGATTCAAAGACAGAATAAATGTAGGATTACACGGTCAGCTCAATGAAATAATTTTGTGCCTGATTTTGATTATCTTTCCATTAATGAAAATGCAAGTACTTAGAATAATATGTATTTTAACTTTCATTCACAATTTCCTAATCTTCTTTTTATTCCCTAATAAGCCAAGAAAATTATTATCAACGAAATTAAAGTATTTTTTTAAAAAGGTTAATGAAAATTTGGATCTAGATCCTTACCTAAAAAGTACTCGAATTTTAAAATACTAAGGTGTACGTTTCCTCAATTTTATAGCTAGGTACTCTCTAACACTGCCCGTTTGGTTATCTATGTTACATCACCGCAATATAACCACATGGAAAAGACCCATTAGAAAGAAATCAACACCCATAATTTTTATACACTTGAAAAGTGTATATTAATTTTGCCCAGAAGTTTGTAACGCATAGAAATATTCATTTCCGACCCCATAAACTATATATATTCTTGATCAGGACGACGAGCTGAGTTCATTTCCGCTTGTCCGTCCGTCCGTCTGTCTGTCTGTCTGTCTGTTTCTACGCGAACTAGTCTCTCAGTTTTAAAGCTATCGAGCTGAAATCTTGCACAGAGTCTTCTTTTTACTGCACGCAACTAATATGTCGGAACCGGCCGGATCGGGTGACTATATCTTATAGCTGCCATAGGAACGATCGGTCGAAAAATAAGTCTTTGTGAGAAAAACTTTTTGGATTTCCATCGTAGCGTCTCCAATCGTAGTATATATTAGTTTTATATGCTTCCACACAACTCTGACAAAATTTATCAAAATCGGATGACTATAGCATATAGCTGCCATATAAACGGTCGGTCAAAAAACTACTTCTAGTGAGAAAAACTTTTTTGTCTTCTAGCGTAGCGTCCCCAATCTTGGTATATATTAGTTTTATATGCTTTCACATAATTTTGAAAAAATTTATCAAAATCGGATGACTATAGCATATAGCTGCCATATAAACGGTCGGTCAAAAAACAAGTTCTAGTGAGGAAAACTTTTTTGTTTTCCATCGTATCGTCACCAATCTTGGTATATATTAGTTTTATATGCTTTTACATAATACAGAAAAAATTGATCAAAATCGGATGACTATAGCATATAGCTGCCATAGGACCGATCGGTCGGAAAATGTGTTTCACTAAGAAAAGTTTTTTTATGGTATCAAATTTTTATTTTCAATGATTAAAAAATTTTAAATATCTGATATATATATCCTATATATATTTTACCGGTTAAATCAGTTGGAGAAAAGTTTTTCAAGTGTATTAAAACTTCGGCACAGTCGAAGTTAGCTTTACCTTCTCGTTTTTGTTTTGTTTGATTATAAAGTCGCCTTTGACACACCGATAAAGTCAATGCTCTTTGACGCCCTGTCCACATTTGGTATAACAGCAAAGTACGTTCAAATCTGCATGATAAGGTTGCAAAGCACACAAAGCTTTGTTAAATTAGGAAAGAACCTCTCAGAAACATATGATACCAAAAGAAGTTTTAGGCAGGGCGAAACCTTGTCGCGTGACTTCATTAATCTGCTGATGGAGCTTAGACTGCGCTAGTGCCCAAATGCCAACATATTGGGCATTATCTTTTATAACGATGAAGATAAAGATGCCAATGACATTGAAATTATCCGCAAAAACGAACGGGCGGTAAGCAGGGCATTTTCAGAGATTGACTGAGCAATGAAGGGAATTTCGTTAGGCCGCAAATACAAAAATGGATCAAACACGATAAAGCCTTCCAAGAAACTTTTAATGCAACAAAAGAAAAGTAATCAATAATTTGGAATATCACAGCCTACTGAAACAAACACAAAATCAGGTTCTGATTTTTTTTTTGAAAATAATAGATGTAAAAGTTAAAATTATTGTATTGGAAATTTATCTATAAGGCACTTTAACTATTTGATATTAGTTTTCCCAATAACTAGCCGGGTTATTGCAATTCGGTAATATGATTTGTATTCAGCTAAAAAATATTTGTTGTACCGTTAAATTTTAATCTCCGGCCTGCTTGTTCCGCATTTTTAAACAGCATAATTTGTGCCAGATTTTCTCGTCCTACCAATACCATACCGTGTTTTCTTAATAGATTTTAATGGAAAAAAGTTCCAAACAAATTTTTGTTTAGTCAAGAAAATTGTCAATTCTTATTTGTGCTTGTTTTTCGGTAATTTTGTCATTTTATTACAACAGCTGGTCATCTTACCATAGTTAGTGTATAAACTAAGCTGCAATGTTCTCAACTAAAACTTTGTCCTTCTACCTACAAAAAGTTGCTAGCCTAAAAATATGCAATACAATTTTTCAACTTTTCAACTAAACAACTGAAGCGTGCACAAATTGTTGAACGGACAACGTCGCCGAGCATTACACACACACTTTTACCAAATTGAAGTCTGTAAAATGGCATTAAAAAAAAAGAAGCTATTGCTCCTCCTCTCTCTCTCACCAATATAATAACTCAGGACTCTATGTACATATTTTGGTTCTTGGGGTCCGAAAGCAAATTGTTTGACTCTGCGTCCAAACTGAAGCGCTTGGCAAATATTTTAGGCCAAAGCCTCGACGTGTGCCACGGTTTACAGAGAAAATGGCAACATAACTGCAAATGAAATTTCGTAGATTTCGTTGCAAAGTAAATGAAGAAAAATGTGCAAAAAAGGGGGAGAGAATAAGAGAAACACTTTACTGGTAAGCAGAAAATATTTTCATTGTTGCTGACACCTCAGCGCGAGACTCAAGACGAAAAAGACGACGCAGACGAAGCAAAGTTTTTAATTAAGAAATCTGGTGGAAATTGCTTAAATATTTCAACTACAAGTTGCAACTGTTTCCTAATTGAGATGAAGTATGCCACAGCCCATAGTTTAAGCGTTGAAGAAAATGGGCCCGGTGCTCGTTCAAACTTTTATTTATGGCAATAAAATGCAATTACACATAATTTTCTTCTTTTTTCACACAAACAAACTCTAGCCAGATGTCGAAACGTGTCTAGTGGCTGGCTGCCACACTATTTATGGCAAGTTTATTAGTTTTTATGGCCACACACTCACATACTCAGCGGTGGGCAGATGAAGGCATATTTCTATTCAATTACATCTTTACCAAGGACACATCGAAAGTTGTTTAGGTTAATCAGCATAGAAATGAGCCAAAGCTGTAGAATACGAGGGTTGTGATTATTGTTTGCGGAAAATTTGATTTAGTGTCAAAGAAAGTCTTAACAGTTGGAAAAAATTTTAGTGTTTTGCAAACTGCACTTTGTAGAAATTAGTTATATAAATTAAACAAAATTAAAATATTATTAATTGTAAGGGTTCATCAAAGTTGGAAAACTTCAATTTTTTTTTTAGACTCTTGCTGTAAATTTTTTTTTGAGCTTTTTGTAATCGTCATAATATTTTTCTCCTTTGATTGATGTATTTATTGAATGTATAATTAAAAAAAAATTGTGTGCCTGGAACATCGCTTTTTACCAATTGTCAAATTTTCAACTTTGATTGAAAATAAAAAAAGTGAATTATTTTGTATATTTGCCATATTTTCAAAATATCTTCTTTGATAATTCCTTTATCTAATTCAAAAAGATCCAGATGCCCATCGCCGCCTCTGCGAATGTTAGAGGTAAAATAGGTAAAAAAGACATGGCAAAATAATCCACTAGTTTAAGTTTAAAAATGATTAATCTATTATATATACCTTCTCTTATGAATACTTAAAATTATTTAAAAAAATTTTTTTTTTGTTTTTTTGTGTAATATTTTAGAAACATTAAATCTTTAAAAAAGAAACAAAAAGTTTAAAATTGTTAAAAATAATGTTTTAAGTTACCATAAAATTTAGTTTTTCTCAAATTATGACTTTGATAACCCATAAGTTAGCATCTAGTAGGCGTAGCAGCCTTTTCAAACAGAATACGTTGAACCATGGTGGAATTATATAAGGTAGAGTCATCAGAAAGTCACCATGCTAGAGGGGTGCCAGTACCAATTTCACCATGGCACAACGCCAGCTTAGGTGTTTCAATTAATACCTTCCACATTGACATTTGCTTTGCTACTGATTGATTTTCACCATTCGACTGGCACCCCAAAAAAAGGCAGCCTACTTTACTGACCTCACCTTATATAATTCCACCATGGGTTGCAGAATCATCTATCATATGCCATTTGATTATCTCATTTGGTTCAAAATTTATGAAAATTGCAACGAAAAAACTCAAGCTAATCTTTTCGAACCGACAGTCTTTGTCAATTTAGGATTGCGAGAAATTGATTCAATTCCACTTTAGACAAAATCGTGTCGAAGTGAAATTGAGATCAGGCGTGTTCTATGTTTGACTAAGAAAAAAAGGAAACTTGGACCTCAACGCAATTCGCCATTGTACAAGCAAAAGATTAAACAAATTTTAAAGATTTTGGGCGGATCTTCAAGGCCCGCACGGAACTGCATACTTTTAGAGCTTGTCCCTATCTTTCTATAGCACAAAAATTGATTCATATTGATAATTTAGCTGAGGCAATCCTTGCTTTATAAATTTGGACTTCTATTCGTCCGTCTATCCGGGCAGCTACGCCTGTTTTAATTTCAAGAGCAGACGGGTTTAAAGCTATGCTATTATCTCAATTCATTTCATCTCAATTAAAAAAATTTTATTTTAAATTTAAACCAGGGACCGTAAATAACGAATATTTTTAATTTTTTCATCAAAAAAATCATTCATTTATAATCACTCTATGAGGGTGAGAAATACACTAATCCAATCCCAGATGGCTTATCTGTCCATTTGCACCATGATTTACAAATTTTCGACTTTTGTTGATAACTCTCAAAAATAACGAATAATTTTTAACATTATCTATTAACATTATCTATCATTATCTATATATCTCAAATTAGAGCTATTTATGCATTTTAAAATAAAACTCAAGATTTACCGATTATTTATGGATCAACAAAATAAAAATCAGAAATAAGAGTTATTTAAGGATTTTTAAATATAACATATGAAATAACTATTATTTTTTGAGCATTAAAATAAAAATCACCAAATAAGAGTTATTAAATGATTTTTATATTAAAGCTTACAAAAAACCGATTATTTTATAATTAAAAAAATAAAAATCTAATATAAAAGTTATATAATGATTTTTAAATAAATCTGAAAAATTAACGATTATTTTTTGATTAAAAAATAAATATCTAAAAAAAAAGTTATGAAATGATTTTTATTTGTTCACTCAAAATAAAAATCATTTTCAAAAATCATTTTTATTTTGGTGATCCATAAATAATCGGTAAATCTTGAGTTTTCCATAAACGAATCCATAAATAACTCTTATTTGAGATTTTTATTTATATGCTCAAAAAATAATCGTTATTTCCTAAGTTTTCAAATATTGTTATATATTAGTCGTTATTTCATGAGCAAGTGTAAATAATCAAGAAATAAGTATTATCAAGCGATATATACAATATAAATTATAATCGTTTCGGTCCCTGATTTCAACATATTGTAGTTATATACTCATAGAATAAATTGAGAAGAACTTCCACTACTACAGATCATATCGAGACAATTTATTACTTAAATATAAACTTCTCTGAAAGATTCTGTTTAAGTTCGAATAAATTTTTTTGTGAATTTAAAAAATCAAAAAATGGTATAGTTTTTAAAAAATTGTGTTGGAATACAAAAATTTTTCGTGTGCTTGACACGAATCTGTTTGCCAAAATGCTTCACTACTTCAGGATTTTTGGAAAGGACATATTTTGTGGGCAAACTATACCGTTTCCTTTCAATTTGAGTCAAACAATTGACTAAGCATCCCTCGTACTTGTTATTGTATGAACGATTGGCAAGTTTCGTCTTAACATTTGTTGCTTTCTTTGGCTTTATAAAATGTTGCTGCGGTAGTTTATACTCCAACATTTGCATAGAAGTGTGTCTGTTTATGTGATTCTAGTTGATTCTAGTTTCCTGTTTTACCCTCACAAATCGTAAATCTTCTTTCAATATATTTATGTGGGTTATTAAATGGATTTTTCTTTTGCGCAACATCAAAATAAAAAAAGGTTTTCAATTGGATTTGTGTGTAAAAGTAACTACACAAAATGTTTTTGCCTTTGGCCATAGTCGAAACATGATGATGATGATGAGCCCAACACCTTCTCAGTATCTCAGTTAAATGTTATGGCCGCTTTTAGACAAAGTGCCGCAAGTCCAGGCCACAAAACTTTTCGTTTACTACAATAACTTTATATGCCGCAACAGTTGACTGAGTTTCAAAGGTTCCGGCTGCTCTTAAAAGCAGGGGGTAATCTTTTGGAATGGGACATTCCGGAACTTTAACCTTATTCAATTTGTTGGAATGTGGAATAAAACCATTAAAATGTATTGAGGAAGGTGCGGAAGTTGGGAACACAATTGTGGTTTGTTGGTGCACGCTCTGTGGTATTTCATAATTCAATTATTGTGGTTGGGTAAGGCATTTTATTTTAGCCATAAATTGTTGAAGTATGTGAAATTTGATTTGATTTGGGGAGAAAGTGTGTTAATAGTTGAAATTTTTTGATCAGATGATTAATGATTCGGATTCTTTAATATTATTAGACTTATTTATGTGTTACAAAGTTCTCAAGTATTATTTTATTTCTTCAATTTTGTACTCAACAGGTTTTCTTTGAGAGAGTCTTTCCTAGAAAAAGTTCTGTTTAATTTCGTCCAACTCTTAAATTTCTTTGTAACTTTGTTTTTCTGCACTTGGCGTGTCTTGAGCTACTGCAATTTTTAAAGTGTTAACCAAAGATGCATAATAAATTTCAATGAAATGTCATCAGCAGTAGCCGCTTTGTGTCTGTGTGAATAAATTTGTTTTGTTTGGTCAAATAGCCTCAAACGATTTAAATTAAATGTATTTGCACACTCACACATAAAAGCCAATTTAAAAGCTTTACTTTAAAAAAAACAATCTTTATTATGCAAAAACATTCATAAACCAAGTGACGCGAAGGAAGAGTTGAATATATGCGGAGGGTACGATTTGCCAGGCAAAGGAAGTGAATTGTTGGCACGACTAGCCAGAACCATGTTGCTTCCATGTTGTTCCTTTTTATGTTGTTGTTGTTGTTGTTGCTGTTGTTGCTGTTATTGCAATGGGCTATTATTATTGTCCGTTTTGTGTGCCCGAAGGTCCGTTTCGGTCGTTTTTGGTCAGTTAAGCGCGCGCTCACACTGTCAGGGAATCGGAACTCATGTCATTTCCGCAAAAAAGTTTAGCATGCTTTTAGGCAGGGCCACTTAACACACAGTGGGCGGGCGGGCAAATATAGAGACGAAACATCTGTGAATGTGTTCTTGAAATTTATTTCTACACAAAATGTGCAAACACTTGCTTTACTGGGACTGTGCAGCGACTTTGCAGTAGTTTGTTATAGATTCAATTAAATTGATTACCACGGCACATTTGATCTGAAATTACGATATCAATTTTGGTGTATTATGCAGTTTATTGGCCGATTGCTTTATTCCGATAACTAGGGTAAATGGCTAATGGTTATTATTTTTCATTTCGGTATCCGTTACGGTTATGGTTATTGGTATAATTTGTAGCCAATTAATTTAGAATCACGCAAAGGCGGCCAATTATTATAGTATCTGCTACAAGGAAAAGTGGGGATTGGGAGGTACCTTATCTATAATGATCGGGTCATAATCCACCCGTTGTAAAAGTTGGATTTAGTTCAAATGGGGCTCAAAATTCATAAATAGGGGCCGACCTTCGACAGTGTCTAAACGAACGAAACGTAAAATAAAGTATTTGTCTGTAAATATATCGAAAAGTTTACAGAATGAATTAAGTTCCGATTAAAGCATTAGATATGAAAAAATGAAACCGAAACTAATGCTTCTGCCAAAACGCAAAACGGATCGTCTACTATTTGCAGAAAAAAAAACTTTTTGCAGACAAGTGAATTGTACCTTCCACAAAGACACCGCGGAAGATCTTCAGTATGGTTCGTATCATCTCGAATGAATTCTCAGATGAACATTAGTCTAATGGACGATGTAACGACAAATTTTATTTTCCATTTTCTGAATATACATATATTTAAGTATATATATATCAAACTGAAACTGTCAGATATATGAAGATCTCATCTAGGAAAAATATTAAAGATATTTAGAGATAGTTTGACTCAAAAGTGACTTATGAATATTTGGGAACTACTTTCACTTAAAGTGTATAGCAATGGGCACCAGTTTGAAAATTTAGGCAATTAATAAAGAATGGGCCAGGATCGACCAGGACACCCTAAAAAATTTAGTTAACGGAAGGTAATGCAGCGGGTGATGCATCGAGTGTGCAGAACGGACAAATTCGGCGTTACTGTTGTGTCGTGTGCACTTTATTTGTTTTGCCTTTTAATTTGTATCAGAAAGGGTCACAAAATCGATTTAGGTCAAAAAGTGATTTTAAAAATAAAATAAATGGTTTAAAACACGACAAAAAAAAATTTTTTTTTTTAAATGTCAGCTTGCTAGAGGGGATTCGAACCCACGACCTCGGTATTTCTGGGCAACGGTCTTAACCCCTGAGCCATCATCGCCCGACTACTTTCGGTGCTGCACGCATTTATGTTACATTTGGCTGCGCCCTATGCGTGAGAGTCGGTAGCCGAATGCGCTAAGATGCTGTCGTTCGCATTCAAACTACCCAAAGTTGTGAGTTCAAATACCAGACAAGTCAAAATAAAAAAAAAAATAGAAGGCTAAGATCGGCTACGCCGTGTTTTAAAAATACCCTTGCAGTTTTCGAAAGGCCCAACCATTAATAACAAAAAAGTTTTTCTCACAAGAATTTGTTTTTAGACCGATCGTTCCTATGGCAGCTATATGCTATAGTCATTCGATTTCGATCAATTTTTCCAGAATTGTGTGGAAGTATATGAAACTAATATATACCACGATTGGTGACGCTACAATGAAAAACAAAAAAGTTTTTCTCACTAGAACTAGTTTTTGGACCGACCGTTTATATGGCAGCTATATGCTATAGTCATCCGATTTTGATCAATTTTTCCAGAATTGTGTGGAATCACATAAAATTAATATATACCAAGATTTGTAACGCTACGGCGGAAAACAAAAAAGTTTTTCCCACTAGAACTAGTTTTTGGACCGACCGTTTATATGGCAGCTATATGCTATAGTCATCCGATTTTTATAAATTTTTCCAGAATTATGTGAAAGCATATAAAACTTATAGATACCACGATGGGTGACGCAACGATGGAAAACAAAAAAGTTTTTCTCATTAGAACTAGTTTTTGGACCGATCGTTCCTATGGCAGCTATATGATATAGTCATCCGATCCGGCCGATTCCGGCAAATGTGCAGCGTATTTGTATTTAAAGACTTTTTGCGAAGTTTGGTCAAGATAGCTACAAAACTGAGGGAGGAGATAGCATAGAAACAGACGGACAGACGAACGGACGGACAGACGGACAAACGGAAATGAACTCAGCTCGTCATGCTGATCAAGAATATATATACTTTATGTGGTCGGAAATGCTTCCTTCACTGCGTTACAAACATCGTGACAATTTTAATATACCCTCTGCAAGGGTATAAAAAAAAATCAAAGTCAATTTTATCTCGTTCAGTTTTGCAGTGACTACTGCAGTAACTCCTTTGCACCAGTCATATCGTTAACGGACGGACTGGTGGTTAGCCCCTTATACCGCTCGGTGAATTTGGCGGACATGCCCATATAAAATTCGTTAGCAAATTACATGGTGGGTGGTTAGGTCGGTATCCGGTCCTCACTACGAAGAGTTAGCGGAATCACTAGGTTTGCACCAGCGCAGCCGAACTACAGGGAAAACCCAGAGATATTATGTTCCAGAACATCTCGGTGTATTTCTCAGCTGTCGTCCCCCTCTCCCACACCAAAAAAAAAAAAAAACTTGTTTAATAAATGTACTCACACATGCTAACGCTTATGAGGCCATCGAAATTTGGTGACCGTGCTACGTTTTTGGCCCATTTGCCTATTTCCTGCTGTTTGTTTAGCGCTGTATCAGCGCTGACCTTGTGTGCTCACCACATCCGCCAATTCTTGTAGGGCCAATGTCGTTGTTTATCTCTCACACACACACACAAATAAACTTTTTTAATAACACAAAACTGTATTTATTTTGCTTTTGCAACCATTTGTGTCTCTTTAATGCGCCTGTATACCATTTAATTTCTGTGCGCCAAGTTTATTTATGAGAAGCGTCGGCTAATTACGAGTACGCGAGTTTGCTTTTAATGAGCAGCAGTTAAAAGTCGGAACGAGCTTAATTGCGAGCTGCCTTTCATTAATAATTTTGCCTGTCTTTGCCATCTCTCGGCATCTCGCCTCGCCTCGTTTGTGCAAGTTTTTAATGAAGTTTACTTGCAAAAATGTCCACAAAAGCTGGCCAATGTGGCGTATGCGTGATGCTTTTGAATTCAATGACTGGTAATTCCTTTGCTTGGTTTGTTTTATTATCACATTAAAATGGGGGAAAAACGCTGATCGGACAAAAAGTAAATGAAAGGACAACAAAATTGTATGACCAAGACAGAGTTTAAAGAAAATATCTAAATTGCTTTTATTTATTTCTTATTTTGTTAAAATTTATTAGTTTGTGGCTTTTTTTGTCTGTGATAGATGGTAAGTCTTAGATTTATAGAGGCGAAAGGATAAACTAAAGCTTAAAGTTGATAAATATTTATGTTGGTTAAGTTAAACTTTTTTGCTTAAATAAATTTTTGAGAAACTTGCAACTTCAAATTTGCAAAAATTTTATACATTTTTCTAAATTGTTCAATATAAGGTATTGACTTGGTCAAAGCTAAATCCTTTAAATTAAAAGTCATTTCATATTTGTATGCATTTTGTCTACACACTTTGCTTTAACCCAGTTCTTAAACAAAACCAAAACAACAAAAAAAAACGCAGAGTTAACCCATTTTGGACAGCTGCCAGTAACCCAGATATTCCCGCACATAAACTGAATGCTTGCATATTTTTTGTTGTGGTTTTTTCTTTTGCAAAAAAAAAAACAATTTAATTATTGATGTCAGCTACATTAAACAGCCGCTCCTTTTGTTGTTTAAAACTACACGTAATTTGTGCACATTAGTAAAATTGAATTAAAGCGAAGCTGTTCATTTGGTTAAGTGCTAATTGGCAGTCATTATCTAACCAGAGCTGAACAAAGATAAAAACCTAGAGGCACCTTTTCCCTGCACATACAAATGTACATATATATCTTTGCCTTTTGTCTAGACATGATTTAGCCTGAGGTTCTGAGACCAACTGAACCTGACCAAATAAATCTGTGTTGGGTTTCTACTATGTGGCAGCAAGAGGAGTTTTGGGTTAACCAAATAAATGTGTTTTTGCTTGGGGTTGGGGGGGGGTCACTTTGTGCGTTGTCGTTAAGCAAACACAAACACACATGTGAACACAAACGCAAGACGAAACTTAAACACGTGAAAAGCGGCTTAACAAGTCACTGAATGTTTGACTTTGCCTAAGAAATTGGTTGCCAGGCAGAGAAAACGATTTCCGTTTGTGAAAAGTTGATGGATTCATTTTTGATTTATTCACCCAACATATTTCAATTTTAATTCAAATTTCCTCACTTTCGCATTTGCAAATTCCAATTGAGCTCAACAAGTGCGTGTCATCAGTTCCATGCTGAAGCACAGCCGCTGCCATTTGGCATTAAAGGTGTTAATTTCATGCAACGATTTGCCAGCTGCAAAACTCATTACCAAACGCAGTTCGATAGCTGAAATTATACCAAAGTCAGATAGACGCACACACACACACGCACACGCAAAAGAGGGAGTCAAAAGTTTATTTTTTGGGAAAAGTTTTATAGCCCTCCTGTTAACACTTTGATTGCCTGTAAGTTTTAAAACTGTCGACACCCTAACCCATACCTGCCTCTCATCCCGCTATCTATGGAGTTGCCAATCCAGAACCCAATCCCAATTCGTATGCAAATGTTTTAAAGTGCACACGGGCAAATGCTAGGGTAAAGTTTACTCAACTGTAACGCCAATTTATTTTTTGGTTTGGGGGCTAAAAAAAATACCCTACATTGAGGAATAGTTGCATTTAATGTAAGTTTTTTTTTTTTGATAATTCTTAAATCATATTAATATTTGGGAATTTCTACATAAACTAACAAATAACAGAGTAAATTGTAAGTTTTTCTGACACAAAGCAGCTATCTAGAAGCTATCGACCCAAAATGTCGAACGGGACCATCGAACACATTTAATGTGGAAAAAAAAGTTAAAATAAATCGGACTTTTATTTAGTCAGAAGGCTTAATTTATAGCTCTCGATTAGCCCTTTAATTGGTGATACAATTGATTTTGAGCAATTTTTACTTTTCATGATAATTGCCATAAACCAAGGAGACCAAGGAGGAGATATATAGTCGATTCATTGTTACTATTATTCTAGATTCTGTTATCATCATCATAATTTTTGTCTTCATCGAATTTGTAAGCCAGGGGCATATGTTAAAATAGTTCTCAAAACTTAGTGAAGTAGATAAGAAGTTATCTTTCGTCTTGCATATGTGGACATGTATTACTTATCCTTTGCTTTAATTAAGAAATAAACAAATAAATAAGAAAAATAACTTCTACTTGGATCTAGCTAGCTTAATTAAAAATTTACAAATTTATTATTTAAAGCAACGATGGGCAAGCTCTTGCTCCCCACTGCTCCCATTGCTCCGACTTATTTTTTGGCAATTGCCGCCAACTTGGCGGGGTCGCAATTGCGACGTTCGCATAAAAAATAAAAAAAATCAAAATGCAAATAATTCATGGCGTCTCAAAAACAGAAGGAAACAAGAACAAAATATATGCAGTGTGTGTGTGCGATCGAGACTTGGGCAGCAGACGGCTTCTGGAGTCGAGGCTCTTTTTTATTTATCTTGTTGTTGGAATGCTCCCAAACAGAAATATCGCGCACACCGCTGATTTATAGTGTGGTCACAGAGCAGTATTTCTAGAGGGAAAGATTGCTCTGCTGCCACAAACTTAACAGCGAAATAATCAGCTGTTCTTTGTTATTGTCGCTCTCGCAACAAACTTAACAGCGAAATAATCAGCTGTTTTTTGTTATTATCGCTCTCTGAGTACAGTCAAGACAATGTCCGTCTCGCTTTAACCACCGTGTTTTCCTATCTGTGTTAAAAGACCTTAGCAACATGTTGAAAACGCTGGCAACATTTTAAAAGTATATCAACTCGTACTGTTACTTAACAGCGACTCATTTTGAGAGCCGTCTCAATCTTCCCCTCTATCTCTCTTTACTCTATGGTGTGGTGAACAGCGAGACTGCAAACCTACTAAATTTTGGAAGAGTTTCGGTTCGAGGGTTCGAACCCTTAAGAAATCTTTGCGTTCGGTTCGCGAACTGGTTCCTGGAACCTCTTAAACCCGAACCTCGGTTCACTTGGACAAAAATAAAGACAAAGAAATGAAACTACGATAATTCAGATCCTTACGCTTGTCTCTTTTGAGTAAATTTTTGGAATCACATTCAATACTAAAGGTTGCAAAATAAGAGCTAAAATCTAAATTGTGTTTTTTAAATAAGCAAAAAAATAGAAAATCCTTACTTCAGTCATTCCGTTTATACTGGGTTAGAGAAAATCCTGAATAGACCTACTACGAACATCGGATGAGATATCTTTTTTTGTTTCTTCGCATAGCCTCTTCATTCCATGCAATTCTTTTTACTCTTTGTACCCTGGAAAAGATTTAAGAAAATAAAAGTCAGTTGCTTAAAGAGACACATTAAAAAACTTTTATCAATCAAAAAAATGCAAAAAAGAAAATATCAAAATGAGAAAAGAAATCTCGAAGTGGGTTATAAATAAATGTAATAAGTAAATATAATAAATTAAAGTGTTTTTAAAAACTTTTATATATTTTATATATTAAGAGCTTTTACGTTTTCGATTAATATGTATCCATGTGTGACTCAATTCGCTTTCGACCTCAAAAACGATCCAAAACGTATGGAAATAGGGTCGCAATATATATATTGCTTAAATGTTAAAAGTTTTAATCGACCTTTCTATTTGTTTAACTTTTAAATTATTTGTTATGTATCCATAACATTAAAACAACAAGTGTACCAACAACACCAAAGGGAGCATGCTTCCTCGTACAGCTGTTTCGGAAATCACCAGATTTCCTCATATATTGCTTAAAGTATAAATATATTCTTGAGCAGCATCAACAGCAAAGTCGATATAGACATGTTAAGCTGCCTGTTGGGAATTGATCCAAGAAACTAAACATAGTCTCAAATAAGGTGAATCAGAAGATAAAGAAAACAAATAAAGAAGCACAATTTCAGCTCGTAGCAGCGAAACGAGCGGAAACTTGAGCAACGACTGGGGACAACAGCATAGGATCTGTAATCGGGATTTGCACCATGAAGCGAACTTCATGAAGTTTTCTTCGTAGGAATTTAGAGAAAATCTTTCAGACCTTTTAAACGAATAGTAAAGAAATAAATTTAAATCTCTTGCCTACTAAGAAATCTTAAAAAAAAAAATAATTTCCGAAAGCGGAATAGATTTTTCCGGCGTCCAGCCTTGCGATGGGTTGTAAGGCTGACACGCACTCGCATACGAATAGGCTATATAGCAATGAAATTAATTTGATGCTGTGGAATCCAAATGAACAGAAAATAATTGCAAATAAAATTTTTTAAAGAAGAATTTTACTCCTGCCAGAGGCAGACACGTCTTTCTCACTCTGACGTCGAGTTGTAACTAACTTATTTAATCAGTGAGGTTTAGTGCCATAGAAATAGAATAACAAGAATTGCAAGGCCTACCTTAAAACTAAATTATATAAAATTTAAAAAAAAGTAGCAACCGTTACAAAAAGTTTTACACGTAGCTAAAACACAGTCAGTCTTCAATTTAACTGCTCGGAGCAATCTTGTTCATACATACGAGTCTCTCTCGAAGACTGTATAAGAAATAGAGCCATGTAAGTAGGTGTATACCATTAAGCTTATTTGAGATCTGGAGAATTCCAGCCAAGTTCGAGTAAGCGTGCAATTTGGGTTTATGGTTCCATATACTTTTAGAAAAAAATATTTTTTTTTAATATTCCAACATTTTTATTTTGAATTTATGTAAAATTTTTGACTATCCCGGCCAATGTGCAAGGGTATAAAAAAGTTTTCTCAACTTTATGTTGCATAGTTTTATTTTTAATCAAAACAGTTTTACTGCTTTTCCTGGCAATAGCGTGTAACAGGTTTATCGCGATATTTTTTTTTTTGTGCGCGACTCAGCAGGGACTAATCAAATGTCAAGTCAAGTGCAGGTGCCTTTTTTAAATTGTTTAAGTTCTTCCCTTTCACAAATACTTCAAACCCTTAAAGATGAATTTTCAATTAGTTTCAGTTACAATATTTGAATAAAGATGGCTTAAGCACACACTTCACTTCACTTATTGACTTTTCTGCACACTTTCTTTAATCCATTATGCCACTTCATTGGGCAGATAACCACAATGGTATAAGTGCATTTAGAAGTCGAACACACTCAATTACATTTCCACTTCCGAAACTCTCTCTCTCTCTCTCTCTATCTCTCTTAAAGCCTTTAAAGTGTTTGGTTTGGCCTTGTTATCGATATATGTGTGGCATTTCGTGTGTAAATACATGGGAAGCTTGCAATTGTGAAAAGCTGTAAGCACTTATGTAAGCAACAACTGCATAAGTACGACAGGTACGTAGTGCCCAGGCAGAGGTAGCCCTGCGCTATAAATAAATAAGATTAAGCGCACTTGAGTGTGTCTGTCTGTGTGAAATGAGTGAAACATTCTCTACTTTTTTTTTATATATTTTGAAGCACGCAGTCAGGCATCCTCCACGACGTGCCCGGACTGGGTAAAACATGAAATAAACATTTCTGAATTTTTCGCCACCGCAAGAAAAATAAAAAAAAATATAAAAAAAAAACCAAAGAAGAAGCATTTCCGTGTGCAACAGCGGCAGCAACTCCCTCTGAATGCATTTGGAATCAGCGCTGCAAGTTGGTTGACTTGACTTGACTTGGCTTCCTACTTTCTTTGGCACACTGGGCTGGATTGCACACATTTTTTTTTAAATTTTTTAGAAAAGCACATGTTTAATTATGTTGCATTGTATACAATACAAATTTTAAGTCGTTTGGAAAAAAATTAGAAACAAGAAAATCAGCATTTCAAAATAATACAGATTAATGCGGAAGACACCCCAATAAAAAATACAATCGTTCTGAAAACAGTTTAGTCTTTCTTCTCAATAGCTATGAGGAAGGAACTTAAGAGGTTCGTTCCGTATTTTTGAATAATGTGGCACACAATATTAAACTAAATTTATTATTTATTTATTTAAAGTGTATTGTTGAAATCCTTTATTACTTGCCAAAAGTAAAAGAAAAGACTTTTTTAAAAGCAGCATAACAAAATGTTGTGTTTTAAAATGCTTTTTTATTCAGAGTTGAAATATGTATAGAAGAATATAGAAAAAATTAGGAAAAGGCGAAATAAAAAATATTTAATACAAAAAAATCGAGCGATTTTTAGCAGGGACCGTAACTGTTATAAACTTTTTGGATACAAATTTTGAAATAACAATTATTTTCGAATTTTTAAATAAAAATTTAAAAATAATCGTTATTGTATGATTTTTAAATAAAAATTTTGTTTTAACAGTTAAATGGTAATTTGTATATGGGCATTTCCATGATGTCGAACGCGGACGTTCGTATAAGGCATTTTTAATTCGTTTTTTAATAATGAAGGTATTGGTGCACTATAAATAGTGCTAAAGCGAATGACAGGTGAAATACTGATTCCAAAATAATTCAAAATAAGAAGCGATTTGAACGGGACAAAAACAGAAGTTGTTTTCGGGGCCACCACATATAAGAACTTAGCGAAACCTGACGCATTTCTAAAACCCAAAATGTTTTAGAATCTTATGATGAATGGTACTTTAAAATGGTTTTTAGTTGGTTCAAAAATCTTCAGTATTTTTTTTAAATAAATAATAATCTGATTAGTAACGGGACATTGCGAACGGGACATTTTTTCCAATGATTCAAGTGGGTATGATTATGTATATATTTTGCATTTTAACTATAATCAATAACTAGCACTATTCCCATGTTGCTCGAGTCTCTACAATTCCATTAAAATGTTTTTTGCACAAAACACAAAAAATATTAGAATGAATTAATTTTTAACCACTAAACTTTACCCTTACGGACGCGAACGGGACCAACTTTGAACGACATTAAATATAACAAAAAATGTTTAGCAATTGGGATTTTTTTTATTAAATTGCTTATCAAAAAATCTGTTTGTGATAAACTTTCCATGCATTCACTTCTTCAATTTGTGACACACTGATAACTAATGTTCTTTTTCGGTATCGAACGGGACATTGAAAAATGGACTAAAGAAAACCAAAAATTTGCGTTAATCGCGTTGCTTGGTCCCTTGTTTTTTTTTTAGATAAATTATGATGTAAGGCATTTTGAAGAATACTATTTATCATGTATGTCTTTCTTAAAGAAGATAATAACAATAAACGCATAAAATGTCAAAAAAAGAATATGCACTTTTGCAACTTTGCTGTCGATATACTCATTGAGGTTATTGACCATATGTTCATTAAAAATAGAAATTGAAGATTCTTTACCATAAATGATAACAGAGAAATTCAAGAATTAGTTTTAGCCTCGGTGGACATTGGTGGAAATGCCATATACAAATTTGGAATCAGTTAAGATAATTGATTATACAAATTTAAATTAATTTTATTTGTAATTTTATAATAAAAATTAATTTTTAATTGTAAGAAAATTTTTTTATATAAAATTTTTATAAAAATTATAACTAGTAGGTTTAAGTAAGTCTTGTATCCTTCTATCAAAGTTATTCTATAATTTACAAACGCCTACTAGATAAATAATTTTTATAAAAATTTTCATAATAAAAATTTTTCACAACAATTAAAAAGTAATTTTTATTATAAAAATTACAAAATAAAAATTAATTTAAATTTTTATAATAAAAATTAGTTTTACCTTTTATTCAAAAATTGTTATATAAAAATTACCATTTAACTGTTAAAACAAAATTTTTTATTTAAAAATTATAATATAACAATTTAAAATTTTTTTTGTGATAAAAATTGCAAATAAAAATTTATCCCATTTAAGGGGGTCTTCTACCTTTGAAAATATTTTTTTCGATTTTTTGTTTTGCCTTATTATTACAGCTTGAACATTCCCCTCTCCCCTTTAAACCATTTTCAATTATTCGAAATAGTTTAGCAGATATATCCGTTTTAGTGGAGCAATGTTCTTGCCAATGTGAGTATTTTCAACGTTGCTGAAAACTTTAACCGCGTTTTTCTCTAAACCACGTTTTTTTGACCTGGTAGCCATGATTGGGCCAGTTCTACGGAACCGATTTTGATCAGCCATGTTGTAATCGACGCAGAATTGAAGTAATTCTGGCCCGTACCTCAATCATGAAGATAAACAATTTTTTATGTTTACAAAAATTCTGGAAAACATAAGAGTTTCATTGTTTTTTGGTTTGTGTTATTAATTAATAAATTAAAAAAAAAAAGTGGTTCGAGGGCGTTAAAAAGTCGGCTCCTGGAGAGGTCAAAAACGTGGTTTAAAGAAAAACGCGGTTAAAGTTTTCAGCAATTGAAATACTTTACTGCTAAACTATTTTGAATAATTGAAAATGGTTTAAAGGGGATGAAAGGGGAATGTTCAAGCTGTAATAATAATGCAAAACAAAAAAATCCAAAAAAAATATTTACAAAGGTAGAAGACCCCCTTAAGGACTCGCCATTCCAAATTATGAAGATTCATGTACTCCATTTTATCAGGGGATCCATATTTCGTAGTAATTTTTTTCACTTCCATAACTGTTATTTTCGGTCCCTGATTTTTAGTTATTTTGATTTTCCTTATTTTTGGATTTCAATTTGAGATCACCCATTGTTTTTTTTCTTAATTTTTGGGTTCGTTATTTTGGTTCTCCTTTTTTTTTCCCCCAAATATTTTTTTGGAATCTCCCAATTTTTGATATACGACTTTTATTTTCCTTTCTTTTGGTTTCCTCAATATTACATCGTAATGTTTGTTTTCTTTTTTTAGATTTCTTAGTTATATTTGTTCTAATTCGCTTAGTGAACCGGACTTCAAACAGTACAGTATCGAGTATTTCTCTTTAAAATTTTGTTAGCCAAACATAAAAAATGTTTAATAAAAAAAAGCCAAGCAACTTTGAAATTGATAATATAAAACAAACCTCCAAAAAAGACAATTGAAGGTGTCCCGAAAATCTGTAGAGATTTTCGTATAAAATATTGCACTTCGAATGTAAACTGTTTAAGTTTATATTAGAAGTGACACAAATATGCGATTTGAAACTTACTGCTCCAAGCCAGGTAAATTTGATTTGAACGGTTTTGCGTCCTTATAATCTAGTAAGCAAACAAATTCTTGGCACTTTACATTTAACTTCATTCAAGCTTAGTTTGAAATAAAGACGTTATTCGAAAATCTCCAAAAATTTTCAGGACACACCTAAATGATTCAGAATTTTATTACGAATGCGAAGTTCTAAATTTATATTCAGTTAAATCTGTATTAAGTTGTAGCAAAAACTTGAATTGCAATGATTCGAGATAAAATTACGAATTAAAAATAAAATAAAATCTAATCAAAAACTTCGCCTCAATTGGGCGGTAAGGTTAGGCGTAGTAAGAACTTTTCAAAATTGTATATTAAAGTTAAGCTTGCTTTAATTATCCAAAGCACCAAGTTTCAATTCTGTAACTGAATTTTTTGAAATTTTTTGTATGTCAATCCAGCCCCAGTGTGCTCCCGTCTACTCATAATTCAGGAAGTGTGCAGCTTTTTCCGTGTGTGTGTGTGTCGACTTGCATTTTATAACAAGCTGCTTACAGCTTAATAAAAGTCACCAAAATGTTACAAACTGCCAGCAAAAGTCGCACAATTAAATATATAATAAAAACTAAATAAACTTTAAAGACTCACTCCAGCATGATTCGCTTTTAATGAGCATGCAAATACGAGAATGTAGAGTAACACAAGCTGGCAATTCTTTTTTTTTTTTTTTTTTTTCGTAATTACATTAATGCAGGCAAATATTTGGATAATTAATATAAAAATCAGTTTGCCTGCTATCTGATTTTATTGCTGTTTAATTAATCAAACTTCAATGCACACACACACACACATTTATTTATTTATTGTGGTCAAGTTTTGCCATATTGTAAAGCAAATATAAATTTGTCATTGATTAATTAAAAATCACTGCCAACAAACTAAATGTGGGATGAACAAAAAAAAAAAAAACACAACTAAATATTGTCGTTAATAAATAAATATATTATGGTTTAATTTGCAACGTAAAAAGTGTGACATTAATGAAAATTAAATGAGCAAAGAAATTTAGTGGCAATGCGTTTGTTGTGGTTAGAAAAATGTAGAAAAATTAAAAAAATAAACTAGTTGTTGTCGAACGGGAGCACAGAGTTCATTAAGTTGAAAATAGAAAGTCAAGGTAATATATGTAAGATACACTGTGCAAGTCGAAAAAAAAGACATGGTCAACTTTAACGGTTTTCACCTATTTTGGGCCCTGGGAATCGAACTTCATCTTTAGTTTTATGAGTTATAACGATGGCTTCATAAAAATTTTTTTTTTTAAGTTTTTCATCAAGTTAAATTTTTTTTCTAAATTGTAAAAAATTATATCTGAATCTTGTGAAATCTGAATAAATAGATTGAAATGTGCCCTAATTTACTACATTTACAGATTTTCGATATCATTGCGCTTTGGTCCAAAAACTAAAATAATTGCAACCTTTTTTACAATAAAATTTTGTACAACTAATTATTTAAAATTTTCAAATATTAAGTAAAATCGCAATGAAATTATTTTTTAATGTCTTCCCTTTTGTTCTCCAACAATAACTTGATTTCTAATTAAATATTTCCTAATTTAATGTAATTTTGGTAATAAAAATTATGTAAAAATTTTTTTGTTTTTTTTTTTAGATTTTATTCTATAACTTTTGAATGCGCAATGATATCGAAAAACTGTAAATGAAGTAAATTAGAGGACATTTAAAACTATTTATTTAGATTTTTCAAGAATAATATATCATATCATTGGAATTAACAAAAAAATGGTAACTTCGTAAAAAACTTAGAAAAAAATTTTTACATTACAACTCAAAAAAGTAATGATGCAGTTCGATTCCTAGGACCCGAAATAGGGGGAAACCGTCGAGTTCGGTCATGTCTTTTTTATTTTTTGAAAAAAAACTATCACAGTGATATTGATGTCTAATAAATAGCTTAAAAATTTGTACAATATCTTCAAAAATATGTAATAATTTTTTTTTACCTAAGAAGCCTTTCAAAACTATACCTAAGCCCTAGCTCGCTTTAAGACAGAGTAAGACAGACTAAAATACGAAAAGCCACCACAACTCGCACTGAAAAGGGAATCAAAAAAATTGTACTCAATAGGCGTACGTGTCGTATACGTAATTTTTTTAAAATAATTTTTAAAAAGCTAATAAATTGGAAATATTATTCGGTGTTGGTGCCCATCTCCTCCGTCAGTGCAGCATTGCCATCCTCTAGTTAAAGAAGCTACTCTTCCAAATAGAGACGCCTCGAGAATGGTTCATACCATCCAACCCCCTTGATCTAAAAGGTCATTAAAGTTGTTGATTGGCAGCACTCCACTTTAATGACTATCCAGTTGCTTGTGGGAAAAAATAGATAAGAATTGCTTTAAAAAAAAAACACTTTTTTTTAATTGAAATAAAGGAAAGCAAAATTTATCACTCATACGCAGTGTTGGCTATGTTCATATATTTGTCTCATTTATCACATTTCCCTAGGGGTTTCAAATTTTTTTAATTTTTTAAATTTGACATCGATTGAAATGACTTACAGATTGTGTTGAGAAAAAATTTTGATCTGGTGTACATGTCGTATGAGTAATTTTTTTAAAAAATCTTTCGGAACCTGTTAAAACTATAATAAAAATTTTTTTGTTTGCTCAAATATTGGTAATAAATACAACAAAAATAGCTTTGGGCATGCTGAGACATACTTTTCTTAAATGAGGAGGGAGCAAGCTGGATTTTTAGTATCCTTCAAATTTCAAATAAACAATTAGCTTAATTTGCGTAAATAAACTAACACTAAGCTTCAATTTGTCAAATATTTTTACGGCATTTTATGTTATTTAAATTTGTTCATGCTAAATTAAGCAAATTCAAATCAATGAAAAATAATATTCACATAAATTCAACTTTATTAACACCAACTGCAGTGAGAAATAAAAAACCACTACAATTAATATTAATATGATTTCCACTTAAATGAGCATTGAAACAGCTTCAGCTCTTTCGAAAAATATTAAAAAAACTCACATTTCGTAGTCTACTTTTATGGGCACGTCCTACCATTAAAACAATTAGCTGCAAATGAAGACCGAAAAACACTATTGCAATTAGCGACGCACAAATTGCACTTAATTATATAATAAATTCAATTGACAGCTGTGTCCCCTTTTTTTCTCATATTTTTTTTTTTTCGAATTTCATTAAAAAGTTTGTTTATGTTGCTGCATAATTTGTAACTTATTTATGCGTTTTGCCTTTATCTTTATTTATGCACTTATTTGCCATTTTTGCAATTTATAATTATCGCATTTACCTCAACAAGTGAGCTTACGTACTAATTGGCTTTTGTGGTTTTAATCGGGCATTAAATTTGAGCCTTAATAATGTTTAATGCAAATCCATTTCGTAATTTGAGTAAATTCTCCACTCAACTTTAATTTGCCTTGAAATCAAAATCACAAAAGAACGAAATGGCAAACAACAAATTCAATCAAAAGTGTGCACAGACATTGGAATTTCATCAGGAATTCGTTTTTTGTGCCAAACAAAAATATTACAAATAGATTTCAATATCTGTATAAATTTATCACAAACAAAAACAGGCAGCAGCCGCATCAGCAGCAAAGTTTTCTTTTGCCAAAGAATTGTAGTATTATTATTTTGTATTTATTTATTTTCCATTTTTTTTTTTGTGGACCGTAGCTGAAAAGTTGTGCAAAAGTTCATTGTTATGCACAGATTTCATTTCGATTTGTTTTAAAACCAACAGATTTTGAAGCCAACTCTGTGAAGGTAAGATGGAATGAAGGGGGAAAAAGAAGGGAGACAGAATTTGGCACTGAAAAAAGCCCCGCACATTGCCAATTGGCAGGTAAAACCCAAAACCCAGGCTAGACCAAATATTTACATAGATACTTCCACTTCGTTTGCATATATTTTGTCTCAGGTCTGAAGAGGGGTGTGCAGCGGATAGTTGGGGCTATTGGAAATTATTAGTTTAGCAATGAAATTAAAAAGGTTGAAAGAGAGAAGAAAAAATGAAAAAGTTGTTTTTTGTCATATACGAAAGGCAAACTTAAAATCATTTGACGAAGATTCTTAGTTCAGCTTAAGGTAGTAGTCTGGTAACTTGGGTTCAAAAAATCGAATTTTTTTTTCTTAATTTTAAAGTAAAATGTCTTGAGAATATACTGTGAAAATTTCAGACAGAAATTCGAAATATTTCGGGAGTTATAACGAGTTTCCTAGAGCGCCTCGGGGTCCAACCTTTAAGGTCGACCGACTTTAAATGCGTTTTTCTCAAAACATTGTTTTTCTGGTCGGCCCGGGTCCTAACTTTTTTTTCTACTGAACCGATTGCTTTTAAATTTTAACAGGCTGTTTTACACACTTATAGTTCTCATCGGTACTAACTTTTTATTTTACAACCCTTTCTTTGCTAATATAAAAGTACTTTTTTTTTCAAAGTCCGCCATTTTGTCATTTACCCTTGAAATTTAACTTCAGTAGTTCCGACCAGAATGACATGTCTATAGATTAAGAATAATCAAGAATATTTGATTTCAGATAACATCAAGAGCTAAAAACTCCCGGGCCACCCACGTGCATTTTTTTTTGAGGTTCCAACTTCGAGTGACAATAATAATAGTAATAAACTATTAAATTTTTCCAAAAATATTTTTTTTTATATTTTCAATATGTAAATAAAAACACTCTAAATATTCAAGATAATTCATTTTTATTTTTCTATAAAAAACCACCCTCCAAAGAAGTCATGAAAATAGGCATAAGTTACCAGTCGTGGAACACTCGAAACGAGCAAAGCTCTTTACGAAGAAAAATTAGAATCAAATTAACAACTCTTGCATAGGAATATAACATTATTTTATTAGTATTATTTTATATAAAACAGTGTGGGAAAATAGTGTACCTATACCAGTCCTAGATACCTGATCCCGTATCCCTGATCCCAGATGCATGATGGCAGATCCCTGATCCCTCATCCTTGATCCCAGATGCCTGATCTCACATCCCTGATCCCAGATCCCAGATTTCTGATTCCAGATTCACGATCCCAAATCTCAGATCCCTTATCCCAGATCCCACATCCTTGATCCCAGATCCCTAATTTCAGAGCCCCAATCTCAGTTCCGAGATTGTAAGTCCCGGATCTCAGATTCCTGCTCCAAGATCCCAGATCCCTGATTCCAGATCCAAGATCCCACATCCCTGATCCCAGATACCTGTACATTTTTGAATTCATAATTTCAAAATACTATCATATAGAAATGGGCTGACACTTCATTAAAATTTGTCGACGAGATTTTTGAAAAATTTTCGAACCGATTTGAATATGTAACATAAGAAATCACTGCCTTTAAATAGGCCTAGTAATAAATCAAAGACACTTTAGACATAAAGATAATTGTTTTTGGGGAAATGAAAAAAGTGAATTCATTGAATTTTTTTTCTCAAAATTTGTATCTAAAAAATTCACAAAAAATTTGTCAAAAATTAAGAGGTGATTTTTTTTCCTTTAAACAAGTTATAGAGTGTTGAAAACTGTGGAAAAGAAATAACGAACCACTGACAAAAAACGGGCTATCTAAAAAAATGGAAAATTTGAGCATTTTTTTAAAATAATTTTTACCATAGAAAAATCGAAAACATTTTTTTTTCGTCTTTTGAAAAAAATCGTTTTTGACCAAAAGGCAGTTTGGCTGTGTCTAGTGTAATTTAAAGCACATTTTCCGACCCTAAGAGTGAATCGGGATAATTCCCGATTTGAAAAACATAATTTTAATTTATTTGGTCCATCGTCATATAAATAACGTTTGCGTTTAACCCAACCGTGCCCACAATTTTCTTACAATGGGGGTGGATTTTTACAGGATGCGCCATTTTCTAAGAAGGAAGGTGAAAATTAAACTGAAAAAAAAAAATTTTCTGGATTAAGAATACTGAAATCAACAAGTACTTCAAAATAAACTTCATGAGGAAAGTGATTTTCTTTTTTAAAGTTAGATCAATTTATTCTTATTTGCCTTGAACGGTTTTTAAATTTCATTCTACCTAAAAAATTGTGGATTTTCTAACATTTTAAAAAGACATAGCTCAATCTTTGCCAACGTGCCTCAGCTTACGTCAATACCCGCAGCATAATAACTATATCATCCTGTGCCCACAGGATATCAACGTGTCCACCCACTGACAATTGCCATTTGCTGGCCAAAGTCGACAATGTGTCCATTGGAATTTACATGCAAATTTGTTTTGTGCAATTTCCAATGCCTTCCCATTCGCTGATAGCTGATGCCTGATATCGGACGCTGTGTGAGAGGTTTTAACCGTCAGGCTTATCCGTGAATATATATGGCGGTCAACTAGCTGTCAGTGCGTATTACGCATACGCCACGTATGCCCAGCCATGGGTGCTGACCGCAAGATAAATGACGTCAGTAGGTTTGTATGTATGTAGGCATATTTTGCGCTGTATTTAGCAGCTATCCAAGGCGTATTAATTAACTTTTATGACGAGCAGCGAGAGGATGAGCACTCATATGATTAATATTTCATTTTGCGTCCATGGCAACCTCTGCACTGCTCATCTCTCCCAGTGATTTTATCTACGCTCCTTTGGGCCGGGCCAAGATTTATTGCCTGCTTGAAAGATAAAGTCATTATGTGATGGCATTATAAAAGGAAAGGCAACCCGCCGTGCGGCATTTAAGGGATATGAATCTTTGATGCATGTAATTGCCAGGCGGCCTGGCCTGAATAGCGACCCACATATCATTGATTTTTGCTTCCGAGCTGCTGCTCATGTCCTCATAACGTTTATGTTAATTTCGGATGAAATTTTATCGCTTGTCTTGCACTAATTAAAATTTCATTAGCCACATTTCGTCAGGCGGGCGTTGGGAATGATGAGCTTGACTTTTGTATACATTGTGCATTAATTATGCATGCCAAGTGGCAAATTGACAGCTGTCGTGGCAGTCAGGCCAGAGAACCACACCCGCTGCCATA
This sequence comes from Lordiphosa mommai, assembly GCA_018904225.1. Classification (NCBI taxonomy): domain Eukaryota; kingdom Metazoa; phylum Arthropoda; class Insecta; order Diptera; family Drosophilidae; genus Lordiphosa; species Lordiphosa mommai. Next base: position 206,990 of record JAEIFT010000390.1, on the reverse strand, counting down.
GAAGTCAATCAATAAATTTTCCTTATAAGAAAATGCAACCGAGAAGCAAAACATTTGACCTGATGCTTGCTGAATTTGCTTCCGCAAGCATTGTCCATTTGGCAGCCTTTCAAAATGTGCCTGGCCCGAGATACTTGTGAAGAAATCATGAAAGGCATAAACACAGAGTCAGGGCCATTGTGTGGCGCCTACACAACGCGACAAAATGGCGTCGACGAATCGCAAAAATGTCAGCCTTGCACATTTTTATTTTTTTTTGCTGGCCATTTGCCTGCATATCAAGGTGCAGCGGTTAAAGTCTTTAAGTATTCAATGGAGAGGGGTATAATGACTTTTTGACTTCATAATATACATTTTTAAATTTAAATCCAATAATAGATTTATCCATTTATGAACTAATGCCTTACCAGAGCATACACTCTTCGTTCTTGATCCAACTCAAATTTCCATTTCCTTATGCCACATTGATTCAATTTCCACCGACAGCCTGCAGCCCAATACTTTGCACATATGTTGCCACGCGAGAAGTTTATTGAAATCGATCGACTCCAACTTTGACTTCCACATGCAATTGGAATTTCCATGCACCAGTAAAGTAGCTCCTGTGAATGCCTCAGATTTATGTTAATTTATTGAATTTAATTTGATTTTATTTCACTGTAACGAGAATATATTTTGAAAAGATATTCAATCAGGTTTGTGCATAAATTACACCTCTACGTCAGACAAAAAAAAAAGGTAAGCTTGAAGCTAACCGGGGAAAAATGGAAAGCCCCTCGTTTGTAGCTTTCATTTTTTGTTTGTTTATAATGGCAAAAGTTTGGAGTTGGCCTTTTTTTATGGACCCTGATATTTGACTAGAGTGTGAGAGGTCATTAAAATAGCCTGGACAGTCAAACAAAAAAAAACGAAGGGTTGCCCTCTCGTTCTACATTAAGTAATTGAGGAAAAACGGCTTGTGGCTGTCATTTAAATTATTTATATGTTAATTTTAATTGTTATTTAATTCAAGCTGCCTTTCAGTATTAATGTGTGAGCTAAGTTAATTATAATAAGGGGTTAAAAAGAAAAAAAGAAAAAAATTTGTAATTCAAATTGTTTTGGTAACGGTTTCGGTATAAGCTGGTATTGAACCGGCTAAATAAGTATATAATCATTGCCCTAGTATATAATAATTGCCCCCATTTGTTGTATGGAAAAAATTAAGGTCATACTCTTACCCTCTTATATAATGCGTTGGGTGGTAAAAAATACAAATATTTAAAAATGGGTGTAAGGATCTACAAGATGATCTCGAATATAATAAAAAAAAGGGCTAATCTGTTGGGACCCCCTTAAGATTAAATTTGTGGGTAATCCGTTAATACGGTTATCTTGACAGATAAAAAGGTTATACCTAATTTTGTGATTTTTGACCAAAGAAAAAAACCGTCGCTTGGCATTTCTCAGGAGCTGTTGAATGACGTCAATGGTCTGATTGTCTGAACTGGTGGGTTAACCCTCATCATATCATTTATCCTCCTGTTTATGATTCAGAAAGTATCTATCTGGATAACGATCTTTAGAAGCAACAATATTCACAGGTGCGTGCTGAAATGTTGTGCAGACTTCTTACGCGCTCCTCTTTTAAAAACTTTTTAAACTTTCGGTGACTTTTCCAGCTGTTGGAAGGAATCATATATGATTCCAATATATAAAGAAAAAGACCCAAGTCTGATATCTCTAAAGAGATATCTCAAAACAATCCGCTATTTCTAAACTATTTGAAATGGTCTTTACTTCGAAATTAAAACACTTTTGTTGTTGTTTAATCTCTTAAACAAAACATTGTTTTATGAAGAAGAGTTTACTCCGATGATGGATTTGGGGTTTGTTAAGACCAAAGCTTTTGATTCTATTAACACAGGGCAACAAAATGACCAACTTTATAAGGTGCAGCCTTATTAATACAAAATTATGATTCATTTATGTGCACTGAACCAAACTGCAACACATGTTTAGTTCTAACAGCTCTTGTCACCCAGACATGACGGAAATGCGGACTTCTAATACTTTTTGCCCATAAAACATAAAAAATCCAACATCAGCTCTAGCTTACAGGAGATGATTTATTTTGTAAAAATTTTCATAAATCACGAAATGTCTGACTTCAGAGGCCAATTTTGACACATCGCCTGCACGAATATTGATCGTTTGATTTTTTACAGAAGCATTGATATGTGCTCTGTCGAATAGGCATGATAAATCCAGGTGCCTACTATGACCACAAGAAATTGCATAGTGCAAAAATGTACTAGAAATCCATTTTTCGGTCAAATCTTGAAAAGCTAAGAGAACGAAATCGTATTAACTAACTCAAACTCCACGAGTTTGTTTTAATGAAACACTTTTCAAGATTATTGGCTAATTTTCTAGTGTTTCTTTAATCAATTAATTAATGATAACCCACAAATTTTGTCTTACTCACATGCGCGGATGTTTGCTGATGACTCAAAACGATAAAATGATCCAACATCCCCTTTCCTCCTTCTAAGTGATTTAAACTCACTTAATATATGGTGATTGGTTAATGTCCAACATAACATGGACTTTTCATCGTTTACAGCCATAATTGTCGTGTATCTTATATTTTAAACAAAGTCCAGCGCGTCTTTAAAAGGTGGTTAAATCCCCATATCCCCATATCACTTAACATTTATATGTTTCTCTTCTTAGACATTACCAAAAATAAACGGATCATCTGGAATTTGTTTAATAATATTTTTCAAATTTTGTCCTTCGTTCCTTAAAAAAAAGCATCTTGAGAAACGCCTCAAACAAACTCATTATACTCTTTGTGCCTTACGTAGTTGAGGTAAAACAATGCAGGGCATTTTATGCCTCGTTTTTTGACTAAAAACAACACCACTTCCATGACTCTGCCATCTTATTAAGCCCCTAGAAACTTTTTCCTGTTCCCAATACTGAAGAGACCTATTAAAAAAAGAAAGGCTTTTGCAGCGAATAAGGAGATGACAAAAAACGACCGAAAACTCTAAAATAGGTCTGACTTTTATTTCTGTCAAAAAAAAAACAACTTATTTTCGCCACTCGTGACTTAAACTGGAATTCTACCATGTGAGGATAGACTACGCTTATTGGATTTACCATCCCTTAATAATCGTAGAATTTTTCTTAGCTTGCTTTTCCTTCAGAAGCTACTGTCGGGTGCAGTTGAGTCAAGTGCTCTGTTTAGCCTAAGAAGCTTAGCGCTTTCGCTAGATGTAACGAGGAATTGTGTCCCGATTTATTTGCATCCTGGTCTCACAAACTATGCTCATCATGAACCATTTCGGAATATTTTCTCATTAAACACTATTTTGTTAGATGTAAGGAATAATCTAATGTCTAAACTTAATTCTTAAATAATCACTGTTAAGTTTGACTAAACCTTGTTGAATTACTAATAAAAAGTAATAATAATGGTAAAAGCCCGAAGAAGTTTATATACCATCTTGCGGTTTATATTTATAATTTATATTATTAATTAGGTTTTTATTAATTTTCTTATAAATATTTAAATTTTGCTTTGAATAATAAAAGTTAAGGAATTTTACAAGTTGATTTCCTTGATTGTTTTCGTTGAATATTGAATAATTCAGTTAAAAATAGGCAACTAGTTTCTTTATTTGTCTGTTCTGATCTCAGTTCCAAGATTAAACAATATTTTTATTTTATTTTCAGCAGTTTTCGGTTCGGCTTAGAATGTTTGAAAAGACAGCTTGTATCCCTGTTTCAGATGTACACCCAGATTATAATTGTTGCTTCAGATAGGCCTGAAAATGTGTTAGTTCCAAGAGCAGAACGAAACGAGTCACGGCCGAAGCTATAAACATTCGTAGAAAAATTTTACATTCCAAAGTCATGACATTCAGATCACATGGGATAAAAGATGTTCGAGATTTGATTGCAGAGAAACATAAGGAGCCGGAACGAAACCCAATGGGCGACATTCCCAAATGTAGCTACAAAAGTAAAAAATTAGATTAAAATTTAGGAAAACTACTTCAATTTAAAGCTTACCATAAAACAAATAATATCCTTGATGGATTTTCCTTGGTACAAATTTTCAGCATCTGGGAACTGCATAAGCCATAGTTTTTTAATCAAAATCTGATATTCCTTTTGATGCAAATGAGCGGCCCATAGAAGCAACAGCAACATACCCACATGCCAGGCAAATTTTAATAAGCATATCCTTAAGACCACTTCGGGTATGATCAAATGGCGCCAATCCTGTCCGGCCCATTCAGCTTCGGTTTCCAAGTCTTCTTGACTTTTTGATGATTGTAAAAAATTATTTTCATTAAGTGTTAAAGCTCTCTTCAGATCCAAAAATCGCATGGTCAACAGCATGAAAAACAAGCAATAGGAGATACGAAAATAATAACCCGTTATGCAGTTCATTTTACGCAGAAATACGATCGCCTGAAGCAGATTCTGCATTAATTTAAGATTGTTTCTACATTTAAGTTTATTTAAAGATTGTACCAGACCCGTCAGTACCAGATGATAGACTATATGTAGAGTGAAAATCGCTGCATAGCCCAAACTGGCCAGTCCCAATAAATACTTCATAATTTTATTTAAAGCATTTTCAATATTATCCAATTCTTCAAATTCCGGCAAATCCCAATAAAATAATTGCACACACATCACAGATAACATTATCAGCAATAGAAACCCATTCGTCTTCAGCAGCCAGGAACATTTCCATATCGAATGATTAGCCATAAAGGATTTCAAGTGGTGAAAAAGCATTTGTGCTTGATTAATCATTTGCCATAAATGATTAGTTTTCCACAGGGACCAAATATAAATTAAAATATAAACACAACAATAAACAACTTCACTTCGTTGCGTGTAAATGTTGTCCTTGAGTTCTTCATTTTCCCGAATTTGATTTTGAAGTAAAATTTGATGTCCACCAATCAGGATGATCATACAAATTGTATATACAAAACGAAAACAACTTGATTTCGGATAGTACAACTGTTGGGGTCTATTGAACTGCAACTGCAGAAAGCCCAAACAATAGAAAATAAAATAATAAACTAGCAGCAAATTGTACAGCAACTTTAAACGTGTCATGTTGAAAGCCAACTGCCCGTTGATAAGTAAAAAAAACAATTTTTACAAGTGCTCATATACATATTTTATTCATTCCATTTCATCATAGCTATACCAGCGATATACTTGACTAATTGTTTGGGTCACATTACCATCAAAATTCTCACGTATCTCATGGGTATGGAAATTGATATTGAATTGCTTAAATTGGAATAGCCTAAACAGGATTAGTAGAAACAATAAATTTAACATTCTCATTAAGCTATTACGTAACATATTTAGGCTTAAGTGTAGCTGATGATGATGATGCAGTCCCAGTGAAGCCAACTGAACCGAATTCTTGGTTAGCTCACAAACAGGAAAGTTGCTGGAAAACTGAAAGAGAAAGTTTTAACCAAAATTGTAAATATTTTTCTTGCCAGGCTTAAGAGAAAACAAATCGGCATTGGCTAGTAATGGTTATTTAATCATTTAATAAAAAAAATTACAAATTTTCATATTTCTAAATATAAAAAAAAAAAAAAAAAAAAAAAAATTTTTTTTTTTATTTATTTTATTATGCTCAAAAAAAATTTTTTTTTTTTTTTTCTTTTTGGGGGTGATAAATTTATTATAAAGGGTTTTAATTTTCCAATATTCTTAAAATCTTTTTCCACCGGTTTATATAAAAAAAACCACAAAAAAAAAAAAATTTTTTTTCTCAAAATTACATATTTTTTTTTTTTACAAAAAAAAAAAAAAAAAAAAAAAAATTTTTTTTTTTCCTTTCCAAAAACCATTAACCCAAAAAAAAAGGATTTGGAAAATTCTTGGATAAATAAGGGGGTGGGGGAAATTGATTACAAGTACTAACATAGGGTCCAATTTCATTGTTTTAAGTATCACTTATTAAAAAATATTTTTATTTTTTCTTCGTTTTTTGGCCTATGCTCTTAATTTTTTTCTGTTGTTTGGCTTCTATTGGAACTCTTACATTAAGCAAAAAAGCAAAGTAAAAAATATTTTTTTAATAGAACACGTAAAATAGTCAAATTTTACGCCCTAGTTTTTTTCACACAATTCCCTTTACAACTTCGCTATTTATCCTCAGAATTTTCGTCATACAATGCCTTTTTTCTTCGTAATAGGGCAATTTGTTAAGAATAAAAGAAAAACAATTTTTGATTTTTATTTTCAACCATTTAGGCGGATTTTAGAAAATCAAATTTTTTATCGTTTCTTGAGTAAAAAATCATTTTTTTCGCAATATTTTTGCTTACTTTTAAACTACCTAACCGATTGGAAAATGTTGTCTATTACTAGATTATTGGGAATTGCATAACCTTTTGATTAATCCCTTGCTGGACTTCATCTAAAGTTTGTATCGTGAGATATGGCTTAAAAGGTATGGGTACCTACAGAAAAAAGAAAAATTCTTTTTAACTCAAAACGTATCCTTACAATTAAAAAATTTTTTTAAATTCATTTTTGAGTTCAGCATTCCAAAATACATCCATTAAAAAAATAATGATAATAAATAGTAATAAACTAGTGTTATTAGTTTTTTAAGAAGTTTCTCAATCTAAAGTTGTTGGGTACAATTGTACCCCAGACTTACAAAATTAGAAAAAAACCTTGTTACACGAATTCGATGAATAATAAATGTCTTAAATTTCAGCTTGATTTATTTCACGAAACTTGACATCAAAGTTAATGTGTTTACACCTGTACTTGTCGATCACATAAGGGTAAAAATATTATTTTTTCTAGTGCTTGACCTTTAGAATTTAACAAATTTTTGTTGCCAAATTTATTTATTATAGCCTTTAGAAGTCACCATGGCAAATAATCGGTACAAGTAAGCATAATTGATTGTATGTTCTGAATCTGTAGCTGGAAAAGACACAATAATTTAAAAGCAGAGCAAAGCTGCAAAAATAGAATGCAGAAAAACAACCACTTGTGATTGAAAATGAATTTTAGAAAATTTAAAATTTTCTCACTTTTAAGTTTGTTTTTGTAAGCGTGAAAAGAAAAATATTTTTTATGTTTAAACTTAAATTGACTCTTTCTAGTATCATTAAAGAAGATGGAAACATTTATAAAGTTAATGGAACCGGAGTATATTAAAAAAGTTATTACTTTTTAGTTGCCTCATACTAATTTTCTGGTTTTCAGTCCAAAAAATTGACAACATTTAACCCATGTGTAATTTTTGGTGGTTAGTATTATTTATGGGCTTGTTCTTAGCTGGCTGCTTAAAAGACTTAAAGCTTTGCTAAGCCACCATATCTAATCTCTTTAGGGCTTTACCCCCAATTCTTTTATTATCTACTGTAAGTCTCAAATTATGTATAAGTAATCCAAGGTACATACAATTCCATGAATATACAGCTGTTACAAGAAACTTCCGGATCTATCTTAAGTAGACTTTTTTTCGTGAACTGCAGGACTAGCCTTCACTACGCTTTGTTCAAACCTCCTGCTTACCATCATGGTGATGACATCTCTTTGGCGTGTCCATTTTGTCACTGGCAAACCAAAGGGCTTGGGTAAAATTTCATTTCTAACTAAGCGCCAAGTTTTAATTTCAAAATATTCTGCTTTATCTTTCATTGATAAATAATTCTTTTGAAATTTCTGCTGCTGTTGTTGTAAATTATGGGCTATCAGTAATAACAAAGCTAGTAGTAGACTTAACATAATCAAATAAATCAACTCTAGCCGATCTATTGTCAACTTTATGTCAGAAATCAAATCACATATTAACTGTAGTACGCTATTTCCCAATAAACCTGCAAAACTGAGAACATATAATGCAGAATAGCGTATAACCCTTTTGTGCATCATACCCATTTTTAACTGTTGTCTTAACAATTCTCTCAATACACCCATTTTATAGCTATTCATTTGCTTCAACAGAAACTCATTCAATGCACGATAAATGCAACCCAACCAAATCAAATAGTTGGCATAGAAGATCAACTCCAAATGGTAAATAAAAGCCACGCCGGCTATGAAGCAAGTCTGATAGGCATAATACATTCTCACTTGCCAACCAAGTAGGAGCATCATTTGAATAATCAGTAACAAACTGAACAGACATTCCCTACGTATGCTCACACACAGCCAATTCCCCAGAATCCTCTGCATGGCCCTGTGCACACTGGCGCACTCATTTAACAGTTGCGTCAGATGTTTTCGCAGGATAAGAAAGTAAACATAGAGTGGCACATACAACAGAAACACCAACTGATCATATATCCAGCCCTGACTCAGCCACAGATAGACCAGGCCGGCCAACAAATTGGCCAGGGACATTAGATGCACATACAATTGTTCATCGCATATGAAACGATGCTCTGGCTCGGCATAGCCCACATTGTAGTAACCCAAATAGATGCCAAGTCTACCAATTATTTTCCACACGCATATCAAATGACATAGACAAAATCCTTTGGCTGTTGCTGCTGCTGCTGCTACCGCTGCCGATGCGTGTGTTTCTGTGGCCATGTGTCGCGTTTTACTGAAACTGGAAGTGAAAGTTTTGAGTTGGTTAATCGATGAAATGAAACAAGTAATACACTTAACAAAAAGCCCTTTTACTAGGTGAAATATCAAGTGAATATAAATATATTCCTGGGTTAATCTACGCTCAAAAAGAAGTACAATAAATTATACAAAAATATCTTAAAAACATACAGAGACTATTTAAAATTAATTACGATATTTTAAATTTTTGAAACTTTTTCTAAATACACAAAAATTTGCCTACAATTAAAATAATTTTTTATAAATAGAAAAAATATTTTCTAAGATTGAGAAAGCAGCTAAAAAGCGATTACAAAAATCGTTGGTTCGCCGGACCAATAGATAAAAGTTAATCACAGCATCCCCAAATAATTGTGAAACCAAAAAATTGTTAAGGCTTTCAGTATAATTACTTATTCGACACGTACACCGGAACCAATTTTTTTAAAACAAAATCTGTTGTACAAATTGTCAAATTTTTAAATTTAAAAAAGCAACTATACTGAATTGATTGGTCGGCCTATTGAGTCTAAATGTTATTTAAATTTAAAATTAAATCAACGCCGACTGTTAAAAAATGAAACAAATACCTACATAATAATACAAATGGGCAACACTGCGTATGAGTGATTAAGAAAAACATTACAGTCTCCTCGCGCCTATAAAAGCTATAAGCAATTCCTCTTTATATTTATTTATTTATAGTTTAACAATATTCTGTCTTACTTTAATGTGATCTACATAGGAAAGACAATAAATTATTACAGACAATAAAAAATGAATTATAACAGACAAGGATGAGTGAGAGGATAATATAAGTTATAGTTTCGAAAGACAATTATGAGTATTCATGTTGACTTGTTTTCAATGTCAATGAAGCGTTGTTTTAGACAAAGGCTGTATCATTAGGATAAAAATGTCTAATAACGCGTTGTGGCACTGCAAGACTTATATGAGAAAACAAAGCGATAGAGTCAATTTCACCAGACAACAGTTTGTGAATGAACAACACACTATGGTATGTTCGGCGGTTCATAAGAGAAGGCAATCACCAAACTCTTCTCTCAAATGGTCCATGGTTTTGTTTGCCATGTGGCATCGTCTTGTTGAAACTACATGTCATCCAAGTTCAATTCATCCAATTTGGGCAAATAAAAGTCGGTAATCATGGCACGGTAACCTGCTCTATTATTTAAAAAGTACCTTCCAATGATGCCGCCGGCCCACAAACCGTACCAAACAGTGCATTTTTTAGGGTGCATTGGCAGCTCTTGAATTGCCTCTGGCTGCTTTTCAGCAATTGTGTTTGGTAACGTACCCATTGAGTCAAAAATAAGCTTCGTCGCTCAATACAATTTTTCGTTGCGAAACAAATAAAAATCACCCTTTAGAATCCGTACTTGAAATAAGCTTTTCGAATTAGTAAATATATTCTAGGATTGTTTCAAGCCGTTCGTAATTGTTTCAAGTACAATTAAGTACTTCAAATTAAAATTCGATGGTCGGGATCCATTGAATTTCGAATTTCGTCCCCATTTATTTTCCTGTTAAAGGCTGGTGTCCAACACTGAGGAATATTCCTGGCAGGAATTTGTTATTTATTTAAAGTGTATGGAATTCAACTTAATCAGTGTGACCAGAAACGGGAAAAAGAAAAAAAGGACATAAGGCCTTAATGGTAAAAGGTCACACTAGGTAATCTTCTGCGTTTTGAAAGGTGCTTTAATTTACAAAAAAATTACATTTAAAGCGAAATGCTAAATTTGGCCTACCGATTGGATTCCACTTATGTGCAGCCTATATAGAAGGAGGTAGCATTGGAATAGCAATATCTTCCTGTGCTGTGTAGCAACTATCGATAGGCCAACCATCCATAACCAACTGTGGATTTCGTTCATGTTGCTGAATACCAAAGACAGGAAAAGGTAAACAAAATATTCCTGGCATAGTTTTTTTTATATAAAGTTTGACAGGAATTTTTAGTTTTCGCGGTGCTGGATACCCGGCTTAAGATGATATATTGCCAATAGGGCCTAAAATAGAACAGTCTTAAAATGTAAAGGATTGCCCAAAGACAAAAATAGATTGAATTAAAATAATTGTTTCGTTTTTAAATTTTTAAGACTTTTATACTTGAAATCCGGCAAAATTATTATTTTGGTTTTTATAGGCGTGGAGATTGAGTAAAAGTAACAAGATGGAGAGAGCAAGCAAAGCTGGACCACACACTAAGGTCCAAAATTTTAAGTCAAGAATTTATTAGAAGATCAAGAATTTTTGTTCTTACCATACTTTGGATATTGAAAAATATTGATACTAGTTAGTAATTGAAAATATTTTTCTCTAAGTGGCCTTTGGATAAAACAATTGGTGCCCCTTCAGCTGGGTAAGCTGACACTAATAATAATATAGTTTATTACGGTCATCATTAACAACAAAAACATGATTTTTTTCTTTCATATAGCCACACTTGAAAAAGTAACTACAGACCATATTTTATGCTCTGTTTATTTGTGGAGTTGCACTCTCGGACTCTTTAATAGTTAACACTCTGATATGGGAATATGGCAATGAAATGGAGAGAGCACTTAAAATGGCATAAAGCCATAAAAAAGTCAAAACCCCACACAAAAGGTGGCATCTTGGCAGCAGTTTTTTCTCTCTCTCTCTCTACTGAATAGTTTTACACGCATGTAAGTTCACACACACACACAAAAAAAAAGAAGAGACCCTTTTGCCGCAGAGTGTGTGTACGATAAAAGCCGCATATAACAATGACAAAAAACTGCATGTTTTTATTACAAATTGCAATTGTGAAAAATTTTATACATGGCCGCATCGTGTCACATTCCAGGCAGGACCTGTGTACCTGCATACCCAAATGAAAAAAAAAACAAAAAAAACAGGGACCTGTGAGCTGTTCCTGCGATAGTGTCGCCAAAAATAAACTGCCACAATTTAAAATACGAGCCAGGCGTTTTTTCTTTTGCAGCGCATAAAGCAAATGAATTTATTTTTCGCCTGCCATTTTTTCAATTTAAATGCCCCGCCTTCGGCCAGTAGCGTGAGTAGTAAATTTTTAGTTTTTTGCTCTTTGGTAGTTTGATTGCCATAGCCAAACACTTTTTTTTAGTCAATTTGCAGCAGCAATAAATTTTTGCATGTTTTCATTAGTTGTCAGCGTTGCTTTTGATGATTTATGCATGTTTTGAATGCCCATTCTCCCACTCTCTCTGCGTCTCTCTTTGAAAAAGTAAATAAAAATAAAAACAAACAAACTTATTAAAAATTTAGTTGAGTAAGGCAAAGTTTTTAAGCTAATGAAATTTTGCTGCAGTGGGAACAGCTGTAAAAAGTGGACACCCAGTTTTTAGTGGGTCAGAACTGTTCTGGATTAGCGAACGCAAATGATGCGTTAGTCTGACTGACTAAGTATGTACTTAACAACTTAAAGTCGTTAACAAGGATAGTGATACTTTCTACACTCGGGGAAAAAAAGAAAGACTTTTGTTTTTAAGTAAATTAGTTAAATAAGTTCCATATTACAACACAAAAAATAAACAAATTAATTCAATTGAGAGCCCAAATTGATTGAAAACAAGTCAAAAAGTTGGTACGTTCAATTTCAATATACGTTGTACCTATATGTACATTAGTATTAAGTAAGTAAGCAAGTAAGTGCGATGACAAAGCGGACTTAGTTGCTAAACTTCCCTAAAGATTGTCAATGTTTGACTTTTCATATTTTTAAATGTACTCATACATATGTGCCAGTGGAATCAGGCTATTAAACGTGTAGCAACAAGCGTGTGCGATGGAGCAGTGCAATGAGATGCCATTGATTTCGTTCAGTGTTCAGTGCAAGGTCCTGGATTAAATTGACAGAACAGGCTAAGCAAAGTAGACAATAAAAGACTTGTGTTGTGTATAGCAACATACTATGGAATTTGGAGAAAGCATCAGCATATCATCGAGAATATTCATTTCCAATCCAACGAGATGTGCCTTTGCGAACCTCACAATGTGACTTATTATATCCACCCAACACCCTTTGATAGTAGTTCCCAAATTTGGAACCCAGTTGAGTTTAATTGTTTGAAATAAATGAATCCAGAATATGGAGCCAGATTTAATCTTCTAAAAACTTAAATGGATATTTTCTTGGATTAAATCGGTAATACATATCCAGCTCAAATAAATCCAAAACATGATTAAAGAAATTCTAAGAGGCTTAAATCATTATTTATGAAATTACTGTGGGAAAAAATTTAATATATTCACGTATAAACTTAATCAATATTTAATAAATTGGCTTAAGAAATAAGCCAACTCTGCTACGCACCACCCGATATTAACTTTGAGGAACATCGAACTTATCCTCACCTTATTTCTTGCTCTAACTGCATGTATCCTCCGATCATTAATCACAATTGTCTTCTTTCGAATTTAAAACAGTCGTATTAACCGGGTCCTGACAATCTCCCCAGCATTGTGCTCAAATATTGTGCCTATTTTCTCTGCGATCCTCTTCGAAAGCTGTTTAACTTATCCCTAGAGGTTGGTGTTTTGCCCCAATTATGGAAGGAGCCATATATCATTCCTATTAATAAAAATTGGTCCAGTTCTAATATAGCCAATTACAAAGGAATCTGTAATCTTTCTGCAATACCGAAACTGTTCGAACACATTATACCTATCCAATTACAGCATTTTTGCGAAGCTATTATAAGCACGGATTTATTAGAAGACGTTCTGTTTCCTCGAACCTTCTAGAATTTTCTTCACATGTCAATCAAGGGTTTTTAAATTGGTATCAAACGGATGTCGTAAATCTGTAAATCACTATTTACTCCTACATAAAGTGTATTTAGTGGGTCTCCCAAACAATTTTCTTGGTTTGGTCAGATCATATCTAGTCAATCGGTCCCAGCGAGTGCGATTCAAATGTGCGGTGTGTGAAATCGTACATGTTACTTCCGGGGTTCCGCAAGGAAGACATCTCGGGCCATTGTTATTTAACCTGTTCATCAACGATATTCCTTTAGTCCTATCGAATTCTAGTCCGCTTATGTATGTTGACGACCTCAAACTTTTTTTTTCCTAACCTGGAATATTGTTCATGTCTCTGGTCTCCGCAGTATCTTACTTACCAGTTTAAAATATAATTAGTTTAGAAGCAGTTTTTGCTCTTTGCCCTACGAGGCATAAACTGGGATTCAAGCAGCCACCTACCTCCATATGAACAGAGATTACGTCTGATTGATCTGCCTTCTTTAGGATAACGTAGAATCTGTCATTCAGTTATTTTTATCCACAAGCTTTTTTGACTCTTTTAAGCCTTATTAGTTTTGCTGTGCCTCCTAGATTAACTCGCCACTACATATACTCCTATTTACCTTCCGCTTCGCCTCAATTGCTCAATCTTAGTTGTAAAAAACTCTAACATGAATCATATATCACGTGCAAATATTGGAATTTCCAGCTGATGTGCTCTCTGACCACCATTACTGTGAGTTGGACCATTCCTGGCCTCGTCTAATAAATGTCCATGCAGTTGCTTCTGATCACAACAATGAACACAGTATTATGTAGGTGATCTAGCCAAGCGATATAGAGTCAGTCACATTGGATGTGTAAAAATTACCTGTTTCCCCGACTAACACAAGTGGGAATAAGAAAAATAAAATAGTCTTTAAAGCAAAAAAATGTGGAATATATTATAAAAATTAAATATTTACAAGATAAATCACGTATTTAAGCAATATTTCCATTTATTTGGTCTCTTAGTGTAGAATCTAGGCAAGACATTTGAACTGTGCTCAACCGCCTTTGTTCGACTAGTCGAACAGTCACACCTGGCGAAATATAATAAAGCAAGAATTTTATTGACAATGGATTTTTTTTATACTGGGTCCCAATTACCCAACAAAAGTATCTTTCACCTCTAGAAAAAAAACTTATTACAGCGCGCGTAAAATGGGTTAAGTCAGTAAGGATTTTTTTAGTGTAGTTTAGTTGAATGGCAGAGTACTCACATGGCACACAAATACTTTTTTCATGTGTATAATTTCGGTGCAATTTTAATATTTCATTAAATACTTTTATTCCAAATTTGGCAAGGGATAACTTAAGACAATTGAACATGCAGTATAATTAATTAAATAACTTTCGTTTGTGATGTTAAAAGTTAAGTGATATTCTGATCTGTCTGATGCAACTATACAATCCATTTGTAAGTCAAAATTATGTACCTTACCTAAATAAAGCACGAACAACAAATTTATTATTATTAAACTAAGAAAAGTTTGTACTGATTTAGCTTTAATGGCCCAGCCCATTAAATCAATTGGCATTATGAACAGAATTAAGTCAGTGGCACGTAAATGTGTCAGTTGATTTCGGCTTTCAATCTGCAAGAAGTATCTTTATTTCACAATTTCCTTTCAGAATTATTCATAACACTTACCATAACATCCACTATATCCAGTCGCTGTTGTACACGTCTGAGATAACGTTTAAAGTTTGAAAGAAAGAAATTCGCTGGTAAGTGCCATAGACTTTGATAAAACTTATCCCGATTCAATTTGAATTCTCTCACCACCAAAAGCAAAGTGAAAACTAAAGCCATTAGATTGGCCACATATCTGAATTGTAGAATATCCATTTGGAATAGTACCCTACGTTCTCTGCTCATATCCAAACCCGTGTTTGCCCAAAATGCTATAAAAAAGCAGCTTGATATTAATATTAATATTATAAGTAAATTAACACCAAAAAATTTAGCTATATCATGTTGAATGGTTCTTAACTTTGACTGCACATTTAAAACTTTGGTTAGCATGCGAATGCGTTGTTTTTGGCTCAAGGGTGCAGTGAATACTTGATTCATGGCCAAATAGATGCACTGCAGCCAAATAAAGCCATTGACTTGCAAAAGTATTTGCAAATACCAATAAAATAGGCAGCTAATCATATAGTAAAACTGCTTAGAATCGTACACATTCAATTGCCAATACAGTATGAGCAATAGCTCAAAGGATATCAAGAATGCCCAAACGAAACTGCGCTGCACTGAAGTACACAAATAGTCACCCATAGCCCTTTGCAGCTGACGATGCACTTGAGCCATGTCATTCAGTATCTTAAGTAAGAAACAACGATTCAGTATGTAATAGACACAGGGTATTGCATACACATACAAATTGTATTTATCAAGTGTCCAAGTCCATTGGCAAAAAAGTGAACCAATGTAGAACACAATGTTACAAATGTACAAAAAATAGATTAAAAATTGTTGACCAAATTCAAATCGTTGGGTAGTCTCATTGTAATAAATATTGTAGAGAAGACACAACTGGCAGATCATCTTCTGGCCATTGAAATAGCTGATGATGTGGCAAAGACAAAGCAGCTTGTGCAGCGACATGTTGGCAACTGAATCCAGAGAGGAAAGAGCTAATGCCAAATGAACTAATTAGAATATTGAAGGTGAAAGTGGAGAACACACGCACACACACACCGAAGAGGTAATACTCTTTATGTAACCTGTGTGCAAAACTGAGGTAAATAATTTTAATAGCGAGAGTTTTCCGAACTGGAAGCTGAGAGAGAGTAAATAATTCGTTATAATCAGTTTAATGCTTTCTTTAGTAGCAATGGCGATATATCGGGCTAGAAATTATAAATTTACGTTTTGGCCAGTTTGGCCAGTGCATTTCTCTTTTTGATTTACAGCTCTAAGAATCATTGGGCAATTCTACTCTTTTCTCAAAACTTTAGCTATAATAAAAATTGATTATTTTGTTGCGATGTATAATTTATGAAAAATAATCTTCACCAAAAAATTTCGACATGAAATTTATGTAACGTCACGCCAGTATCGTTACGTCAGATTAAAAAAGCTAATACAAAAAGAACGGGTAAAGATTTTAAATTTAATAAATATAAAAAATAAACTAATATTATTCCAAAAACTAGTGACGTCAGGGGATATTTTAATATATATCTGTCAATCGTCTGGTTGATTCTTGTAATTTTAAAGTGCTATTAAATTACTACCAAAATATAAAAAACAAAAAATTTTAAACTTGTCTCTTTCAATATTTTTTTGGAATATTTTAAAATGCGCAATGCAAACATTAACTGTCAAAATTTAAATTGCTGCAGATTAATTTGATCGATTGTAAGCAAATTTTCCAACACTGTACTGAAAGGTACGTTCTGAAACAATAAACATGAGACCCTTTATTAAGACTTCCTCCTTACATATCCAGGCTGAAACTTTTGGATTTACCAACACTGGAGCATAGACGTACAATGTTGGGTATAATGTTTTTACATAAACTTATTAATGGAAATATTGACGCGGCGAGCCTGCTTAGTCAAGTTAATTTTAAAGTCCCATCGAGACTAACAAAATCACATCCTTATGGCTTCCATCGTTTCTTCGGCTTATGCCGCTAATTGTCCCCCTTTCGTGTTTTGTGCAGGGATTATAATGATTTTTTTCCTCTTCTCTCAGTGGTAACATTTCTGACGATTTAGTCAAATCTTAAATTCTGCAAACTCTTACTCGTCCATAGCATACTTTTGCTACTATTAAAGGAAACCCTTTGATTCACTTTTTGCTGCGAGTCGGGGCGTAGCTGTACCATTACGACTAAATTTCCCCCATGGATCATAAGGGGTTCCTTTTCATTATATTGTTTTCTTTTTTCTTGAATCTGTACTTTATATTTAGTAATTTTCTTTTTTTCTCATTTTTATATTCTTTAATTGTAACTGTGTCAATATGACGAATGTTGCTAAAATTAAAATAAATAAATAAGTGGCTGAAACTTCTAGATCATTTTCCGCATATGTTGGACAAATTTACTCCAGATTGCATTCTGCTATTTATTGCTTGTTTTGTTTTGGCTAAATATGATTAAAATCGTTGGCCAAATGTAACCAATTTCATAACCTCAGAGTCTCTAGCTATATTTTGGTCTGGATCCATTTGCTTCAACTCAGCTTGTTGAAATATTTCATATTTTAAAAAATTTTAAACGAACAGTACATACGTTTCAGAAATAATTCGAAATAGAAACTGACTCAAATAAAATGGTGCCAATCATACTCGTCTGTAATTACCTTGGCGAGTATAACTCGATTACTATTTTACTTACTCGTGCAGGTCTCTAGTGTATGCTATAAAGTGATTGTATTGCTTGCCGACCACTGTTCCAAGGCAATTTCTAGTACACAAATGGACATAGTCCGCGAACCAAGGTTTAGGAGAGTGATTCGCTCTTGAAGTGCGGCCATAGTTGTGCACCAAGCATTGCTAGTGTTGTTGTTTTGATTCTAGGTTATCTTATTTTTGATTCTCTTTGTATCTGCATTCACCAATTGTCGCTCTCCCCTCTCTAAGTACTCATACACTTAAAAATAGTTATGCACCGGAGTTTACCAACTGAAGATTAAACAGAATTCAGAAAACTCACACAATTCAATAAGCGGCTTTAAAAAAAATAAACAAAATGTTAACAGATACTTTATTTGAAAAAGAGTCGAAAATCGAAAAAAAAAATGGTGAAAAAACTGAAACCCAACTGGAAAAATCGGTTAATTTGAATACTGTAAACGGAATAACTGTTAACTCCCAAGCCTTAAGGGGGTCTTCTACCTTTTGAACAGGGTTTTTTGAGTGTTTTTTACAAAAATTCTGAAGAGAAAATCATAAAAGCTTTTTCAATTTGGTTTTTTGTTTTGTGTTATTAACTAATTAAATAAAAAAATAAAAAAAAAACATTTTGGAATTCGAGGGATGTTCAAAAAGTTATCGGCCGGCCAATTAAGATCTCAACAAAAAAGGTTTAGAGGTAATAGACACGATTCCGGGACTCCAGGTTATCGAAAATTAAAACGGTGAATGAGGTTATGATCAGAATTGATGTAATTTTGGCCCGTACTTCAATCATATTTTTTAATATTTTTTTGGAAAAAATGGCGGAAATTTAAAAAAAAAATCGATTTTTAAATTTTTTTTTTTTTGTAGTTTTAGTGTCACAATAAATAGTAAAAAAATGTTTTTTCGCTTGATTGAGGTACGGGCCAGAATTACATCAATTATGCGTCGATTGCAACAAGGCTGATCAAAATCGGTTTAGTAGAACTGGCCCACTCATGGCTACCAGGTCAAAAAACGTGATTTCGAGAAAAACGAACATTGCTCCAATAAAAAGGCTATATCTGGTAAACTAATTCGAATATTTGAAAATGGTTTGAAGGGGATGAAAGGGGAATGTCCAAGCTAAAATAATAATGCAAAAGAAAAAAATGTAAAAAACAAACGCCTGTGCATAAATTCAGCTTTCTGGTCTCAGGCATTTGGTCTTAGCGTAAATAAATTAATCAGTCAGTCAGCCCAACAATCAATCAGTCTGAAAAAAAAAAATTTAAAAAATATATTTTATACTATATTTAATCGAAATTTCTACACCTTAAATATCGGTCAAAACCTTTCCCCAAAGCACATGTACAGTCCATTGGTTCTGTTTGATACCCTAACCCTTTTCTTCAATAACAATTTGGTAGTACTTAACGCTAATGTGATGACTGGACTGTGTAAATGCTTTTAGCACGAGGAAGCAAAAAAAAAAAAGCATTAGGAGGTTTCGGGTAATTGATGGCCCACACACACACATCGAGATCAAAAAGAAAGGCGAACCACTTCAATTAGCGCCATTTAGAACACGCGCAGACCATACACCACCTCCTCCTCTCGTACATCAAGCGACCGAAATCGATAACTTGCACACGCTTAAATATTTAAAATTTTCTAATGCCCTGAGCAGCAGAATCGCCAATCGTCCTTGGGTGGCATCGGTGGCAACCGCTGTCAGACCCACTTCAGATTTGCGTCGCCCACGCAGCAAACTAATTTATTTGCTAACTGGGAATTGCCACCTTCAGTTGCTCCGCCTTTTGCCTGGCGCATGGCGATTAATTTGTTCGAAGTCTCAATCGCTGCTTACTCCTTCCATTCGACGATTTGCATGCCCTGGCACGTGATCCTATCGGCATGTTCATCGCAGCATAACCTAAAAATGTCAAGCTCAAGCGGCTCACTTTTTCTTCTGCTGCCACTTCTCAACGTTTACTTTGTCATTTCAATTTTGAATTCATGTCGCAACGTTCAGCGCTTTTATGTGGCATTTTAAAAATCCTGTACATGTCGTCTGAGGCACGACAAAAGGACGAGTCGCAGGAATTCAATAAACAGCCCAAGCCCAAGCTAGCCAGGGCCCAAGTCACCTTACCCGGTCGCATGTTTGTCAAACAATCATTAGAGACGTCTGCCCTGGGGGTAGGAGCTGGGAGCTGGAGCAGGGATGGTGTTAGTAGGTGTAAGAGAACTTTGTCAAAAAAGGCAGCAGCAAACATCACACTCATCGTTAGCAGCTGGCAAAAGCTATCTGAGCTCTTGACACCTTAGTCAAAGAGGAAAAGAAAGATAAAGAGAGAGAGGAGACAGAGAGGGAAATGTCTGTCTACAGCTTTATTATGTGTGACTTTTCGAGCGTATAAGAAAATGTCAAAATGAGTTGAAGAGGTAGCCACTTTTTTTTGTAAAGAATAATGAGTGTTCCGAAATGCACACAAAAAATTCATACCAAGTTTTACTCAGGTTTTTAATGCACAAGATTTTGAATTTTTAATATGACTAAAATTCAAAAATGTAAGCAATGCTGCAAAACCTGTTGGAAAGAAGTGTTGGAAAGCAGTATTGACAGCAGTGTTGAAAAACAGTGTTGGAAAACTGTGTTGGAAAACAGTGTTGGTTAACAGAGTTGAAATACAGTGTTGGATAACAGTGTTAAAATACAGTTTTAGCGTTTGAAAAAGGTTTGAGAAACAGTGATGAAAAACAGTGTTGGACAAAAGTGTTTGAAAAAAGTTATTTTTAGTTTTTTTTTATTTTGAGTTTTTAATACGACTAAAGTTCAATAAATGTAACCAATGCTGCAAAACCTGTTGGAAAGAAGTCTTAGAAAGCAGTGTTGAAAACCTGTATTGGAAAACAGTGCTGGAAAACAGTGTTGGAAAACAGTGTTGGAAAGCAGTGTTGGAAATCAGTGCTGGAAAGCAGTGTTGGAAAAAAGTTTTGGTTAACAGAGTTCGAAAACAGAGTTGAAAAAACAGTGTTGGATAGCGTTTGATAAAGGTTTGAAAAATATGAGGTTGAAAACTGTGTTGGAAAACAGTGATGAAAAACAATTTTGGAACAAAGTAGTGTTGGGAAACAGTGTTGGAAAAAAATTATTTTAGTGCACAATTTTGAATTTTTAAAATGACTAAAATTCAAAAATGTAACCTATGCTGTAAAACCTGTGGAAAGAAGTGTAGGAAAGCAGTGTTGAAAACCAGGGTTGAAAAACAGTGTTGGGAAACAGTGTTGAAAATAAGTGTTGGAAAACAGTGGTGGAACAGTGTTGGGAAACATGAAAAACGTGTTGGGGGGGTCGGGTCTGCATCTGTGGTTTGCCTTAGTCAGGCTTTAATCAACCCCAAGGTCCTGTAGACTGTTGGAATAAGTAAAATGCAAAAGATTTGCAAATGCAGTTTTATTATAAAGTGTCTTGGACTTATTTTAAGGCCCATTTATTAGCTGTAATTTCTTATAAAATTTTTAAAAATCGGAAATTATTTTGGCCTACGTTAAAAAAAAACCCATAAATAAGGAAATAATTTTTCAAAAACTAAAAAAATATGTTTTTAAATTGCTTTTGTCTATTTGGATTTTAAATCAATAAATGGTTACTAACGTTTTAAATATTTTTTTCTAGCATTTTTGAAGATTCCAATAGCTTACACAGAATCATATAGTTTATTTAAGGCATTGTACCCAAACAGCTTAACATAATAACATCCTATCAATAATTTACACTAAAAATTATGATAAATTACTTGGAGAAATACATAAACCTTTATTTGTTTAAAAAAATGCGTTAGTCAAATCTTTTTTATTAGACAAATGAAAAACTTTTCAATGATTTAAACTTTGGCATGCAAAGCACGTTTGCTAACCCTTCAAGTTAGGGGAGGAGAAAAAAAAACACCAATAAATCAAAGCAAAAAGGACTAAACCCATTCATTAAAAACTCACCTCTTCCTTCCTTCCGTCCTTCCTGTCGGCCTTGCCATTTTTTCCTATATATGTGAAATGTCATACTGAAAAATTTATTAAATCACTTGAGCTTGCTCTTTTGTGCTGCTCGAGTTATACATAGTCGTAGCTCGCCTTAATTAGCTCATAGATGTGCAACGTGGCGTATGATTAACACGCGACTAACGAACGTCATAACCATCATTGAGCTGTGAATGATTGAATTAAAACCGAGTTTAGGACTCTGACATAGTCAATAGAATTTTATGACGCCCACTTCTCAAATGGCAGCCAACTTCAGAGAGAGGAAAACTATTTTCGTGATTTCTAATTTCTAACTCCCCTAATGTTTTCAGCCAACTGGAAAATATTTCGATTAACTGGCATAAGGGCTAGCAAGCTGAGGGGAGGGAAGGGCGTTGCAACATTAATGAGTTACGCCCAGTGCCCATTAGCAGCAACAACACACAATTTGGACTAAGCTTAATTGATATGCATGCCATTGACAGTGTGTATGGGTGTGTGTCTGTGTGTGGTTGCATTCTGTAATGAGCTCGAAATAATTTCATGTTAGCTTTATATATACAAAAACGCGCTCTAAAAACCCCCCAAAATCATTTTCCATGAGGCTCAATAAATTCCATGGATTTTATTTTTCAACTCAAATAAAAAATACAAAAAAATTCAAAGGGAAAGCAAGTTGAAAGCGGAGCAGAGCTTACGTATTGCAATTTGTGCAAAATGCAAATTTCCTCACTGATGACAGCCGCAATTTTGTGCAGCTTTGTTAGTTTTGTTGTTGTTGTTTGTAGACATCCATTGTTTGGGTTAGAGTGTGTGTGTGTGGCATATATGTCCATGTGACACTTGCCTACAATACGGGTTAGATGAATAGATTATCCATTGAACAGTAGACTAAACAGCTGAAACTAAGGCTTAGCCAGCTTAGGTGACATCAGGCGCTAGCGATCCCCACCCTACCTTGGTCGTCAAAATGCATCACAGGTGAGACGACCCCTTTATTATCCACAAATGATCACCGCATTGGTTTACTAAGGCCAGGCATGGCTTCCATAAATAGTCACTTTAGTTCGACTTCATAATTCTAATATTTATTCACAATTTTCTTTAGATTTAAATTAATTCCTAATTTCATGGCAAAGTTTTCAAACACAAAAATTAAATTTGTATCAAGCGAAATATTTCAAAAGAAGAATAGCTGAGAAATTAACATAATTGTTGGAATATACTGTGTATATAATATATGTAGATAAAATTGTATGTAGATAATAATTCATTAAATAGGTATGTAAAATAAAATGTAGATAATCTTCAGGCAAGCAAAATTTACACTGCCGTACAACCGATTAGCGCCTCATTTAATCGTGCAGTATAATTACAAATAACTCTGAACTTTAAATATGCATTACTCACAGTGTTTTCGCCTTTCATTCTTCTCCATTTACTTTTATTCTAAAAATTATAATTTATTTTTTTTTAATAATATAATTTTTTTCCCCAAATATTTTTTTTTTTTACTTTTTTTTTTTAAAATATTGTTTTTTTTAATTTACTATGCGAATTATTTTAAGATAGGGTTCATTCACGTGACTCTGCCGCCATAATAAACAAAAACCCAGTGTTAAGGCTTTCATGCGGACTGTGCAAAGAATTATATCTAAACAATTAAAACGTCTAAAAACAAAAAATAATAACCCAACTCTTTACCAACTTCGAAAGAAGCAACGACTTGATTTTGGCCCATCGAATATGACCTGGATGAAGGAATGGCGGCTTGTAGTCTTTTCAGACGAAAACAAATATTATTTGTAGAGTCCTGATGGCTTTGCTTACTATTTTCATGATCTTCGAAAAGAAGAGCTTACTTTAGATCGACTGTATGAGGTATGAGGTGCTATTACACACTATAGCACTATTGACTTGCAGTTTCTTACTCCTCGTATGAATGCCCCGTCTTACAATGGTGTTTTTGGGTCCTTGGAATGAAAGTCCAGCAGGATAACGCCCCTATCCACACTGCAAGACTCGTAAAATTTTGGATTAAGAAAATGTTTGGGGATGGCTAGCACCTAAAGTAATTGAGTCTGAAAGACAATATCCAACTGATTCGGAAGAGATTTAAGGAATTAAAGGTGCCTGGGGGGCTATTTCACTTGATTACTTAAAGAAATTATATGACTCCTTAGCAAACAGGATGTACGAGGTCATAGTTAATCATGGCGTTACAACACATTATTAATTCTTTAAAAAATCTGTTTAAAAATAATAAACTTAGTATATAAATATTTTTTGGACGTGTTCAGTATACATTTTCCCAAATTATTGGAGAGGGTGCTAATCAAATGTCCGGAAAAAAGTTTCGAAATTTTAATGATAGTATCTTTAAAATTCTGTTAAAATTTTATTTAGTGTGTAACTTTCCCAACCGACATTGCTTTTTGCTTATAATTTAATAATCTTTCATTGGCAAGAAATGCATAACAATCGTTTCATTTGATTGGCTGATCTAAAGCTTTATATTCAAGAAGGAGGGGATAAGTGTGTGGACCATAACGACTTAGCTTACTTACCACTATCTAGATCCCAAGATGAAAGTACTTTCGCTGGCGGCAGTGGAACGTACCTTAAATTGATAATAATATTGTTTACACAATATTTCTCTTGTTTCTCATGCTAACACTTTATTTTAAATTGTTGTTGGAATGCATTTTTCTGTAGGCTTTGATTTTCTTTGCTTAGCAATTTTAGGTATTTTAGTTTCATTTCTCTTATTGGATAAATCGTTGCTGAATTTGCACACAAAAAAAAACCCTAGGGGCCTGACACCATTTTTAGGTAATTTTGTCCTATTTAAAAACAATTTTGTCACTATTTTCCAACTTTGATGGAAAAAAAAAAAAATTATGTTTTTTTATATTTGCCATTTTTTTTAAATATCGTCTTTGATTATTCCTTAACCTGTTTTCAAAAGTTCCAGCAGCCCGTCGCCGTCTCTGCGATTGTTAGAGGTATAATAGGTAAAAAAGACTTTCATGCCCTGCGGCATGTGAAGTCACGAGAAGAGTTAGAATTCGCTACGTATAGTTCAAAAATGATTAATCCATTAGAGATACCTTGTGTTATAAAAAGTAAAAAAATTTTGGAAAAAAACTTATAACATTTTGTTTTAAATTCAAACAAATGAATTATTTTTTTTTAATTTTTTAGTTAATAATTTTCTAACATAGAAACATTAGAAACAGCTGCCCACTTGGTGTGAAAGCGAACCGTTGTCCATTTTGTTTGCTGTACTTTCTCTGTAGTTTCTATTGAAATGCTTGGCACTGTGTTTGCTAGAGCACGAAACAATAAATACATATATACAGATACGGCAGGCTCCAGTTAAAGCCAAGCCAAAGCCATAGGCAAAATCCCAGCTGAATTCGTGACTACCAAATGTCTGGCCACTGGACAACACAACAATGTCTGACCAGTGTCAGCATCAGTGTGTACTTCCTCCTTTCCCCTTCCCTTCCCTTCTCTCACTCTCTTTCGCTTTGATTAACAATGATGCGGCATTATTTTTGCAAATAAATTTGTACAACATGAGGGTCAAGGCAAACTACCAAAAAAAAAGGAATGTAAAACCCATGTTTTGTTTGCCCAGGCCTTAGCCGGACATTTACCATGACCAAAGTTGCATTCTATTGATTTATGGCAGTTCAACGTCAATCAGACCCCCATAGTTCTCATAATTGCACATTTGGTGTTCAAGGCGCCGGCAAAGGACTCGGAACGGAAGCTTTTAAGCAAACAGGATATGCTGTGAGCAGCTTTTGGGGCACAACAATACTTACGAGTCCCTTAAGTCCAACTAGAAGAAACAAAAGGACATTTGCTATGCAAAGCCTTTGATGTTGTCCTTGTAGCGTTGCAAAAATGCAATGGACAAATGGGTTTTTTCCCGGTTTGTTTTTCAGTTTTTTTTTTTTGCTGATCAAAATTCTGTTAAAGTTGTTCAAGAGTTTGAGCCCTTGCCAAGTGGGTCAACAATAACAAACAGGGACAAATAATTAAGGTCTTACACAAAAAAAAAAAAACAACAACTGTAAGTTTGTTTTCAAAAGCTGAGATAATAATTAGGCCAAAAAAGGACAAAAGCCGGGAAGTGGTCAGCAAAAAGGACACTCAATAAATAAATAAAGCAAAAAAAAATAGAGGGTTCCCTGTAAGCCCTACAATATTCCAGCTAAACGAATGCCAGCGCACTTAGCAGGCAATTGCGAGATAATTTAATTAGGTGACGCTGCCAGGCAGTAGCCAGGATAAACCAGAAAAGGATCAGCCATTTAAAAAGAACACAGATAAAATGTGCGGTAAATTAAATGAGAAATGACCCAAGCAGGCTCATTGTAAAGTATGTAACGGAACGATAACACAGCAATATCTGGCACAGTGGCCGCGGGCTGGGGGTGGGGGTGGGTTGTGTGGCTTATACCATAAATTGCAACTGACTTAATTGTGTTGCCACACACAAGTGCCAGGGGCAACAACAACTATTGAAAATACCTGGTCAACAGCCCAAACGGAAGTACAAAACTCTCGCCGGAAGTGAAACTGTTTGCTTGCGACAAGCAACAGCTTGCAAACTGAATCCTCACTGTGGTATTAAACATAATTAGCTGGGAAATTATTTAAACAGCAGCAAAGCGGAAAAGGTCAATGGAAATGAAAATGAAAACGTTGCACATTGGGTTTTATTTTGTGGCATGTGGCTAATGGAATTGGACTGCAACTGCAACTATTTTACAATTATTGCGGTGGGAGTTGAAGTATGTTTTTTTTTTTTTGCGAAAGCACAAAATATCAAATAAATTCGGGTTAAAAAGTTTGTAAAGTTTTATTGGCATCAGACGGGGTTTTTGGTATTTAAAAAAAAAGCAATAAAAATAACACAAAACAGGGATGGAAACTGCTTTTGAACCTAGCCAAATCGGGTAGCAATTTACTTTTAAAATATCTGAATTATCTTGTCTACCGATGACCTAAAATAGGTAACACCAGATTTTAAATCCAGATTAGATTTCAAAAATCAAGAAGAAGCGAAAACGGCAATTAATTTCGGTATTTTTTAATGAAAGCTTGTCCTATATAATTTGTCCCCATACCCCTTGAAAAAGCCTCAAAAATATAAGGTAACAATATTTAATATACGGAAAGCAGTTTTAACCACGCAAATGATCTACATCACCATTTCAGCAATTTTATTCTCATTCCATCTGAATTTTAAGATTTAAGTACCAAAATTTTTCATTGTAAAATACTCTAAAAAATAAAGACGAATTGAAACTGTATCTGTAGAAAATAATAAAGACGCTGCCAGGCTTCTTAAACGAGAGTGCACTATTTTCTATAGAGAAAAATCATTGTAAGGAACCTAATATCACCCCACTTATTGAATTAATTGATGCGACTACTCTAGTATCAGCTGGGGTCATATTTTTCTTTTATTCTATTTGTTTTATCCTTCAAAAGAGGATATATTGATTAGAAATATTTAAACCTTGAATTAACGAAAAGTTTTATTCTGAATTCAAGCACATTTTTAGAAAAATGAAATTTCTGAACTATCAAAAATCATATGAGCCCGAACCAGGGTTTAAACTTATACCAGGGCCATCTGAACCCTCTCCGTGAATCTGAACTCTTTAAATTGTAAGGGGTTTCGCAGGCCTGATATAAACAATATTCATTAATTACATACAGATGGGTCATTCCATGTGAACTAAGCCACTCAACTTTTTTGTATGTCTTCCATCCGAGAAAAAATAAGAGGCTTAAAAAATGAGTTCTTAAGTAGGGTTTAAGCAATCTTTAATGATTTTTTGTCTTTTTTTCAAAGAGGGCCAATAATTTTATAAAATTTTTTTCTGGTTAAGGACATCCGTATACATATTTTTAGAAAAAATCTCACGATAGGACAATTAATTAATGTGCGAGAAAAAATATTTTCATGCGTTGAAGTATGCGGATGACTGAAAACTCTGATTGACTTATAATGATCCGGTGTCTCCTCTCCTTCTACAGCGGGATTTAAATGCTCTTCATCCATGGTGTTTGGTTAATGCATAAGTTTTTATCGTTTACAGCCGTATACATATCAATATACTATGGATGACAAACAATTGCAACGCATTAACGAGGTTGATGATTTAGGCATAAGTTTTGTCCCCAAACTACGCTTTCATAGTCATATATCTATCATCCAGCATTGGGTGTTCTTGGCTTTATCAAAAGATGGTCCAAGGAATTTAACGATCCTTACATCACTAAACAATAATATAGACCAATTCTTGATTATGGGTCGTGTGTTTGGTCACCACATTACCAAATACATCAGGATCTACTTGTGATTTTCATTCTAAAACTCCTATCAGGTGAAATTACTTAGCCAAATAAATCCACGGGGAATTTCTTTCCGATCTATCTACTGCCATGCCTTACAAATTATGCTCATTATAAACCTTTCTTGTCTTATGTCTGAACTATAATTTGTACCACCTACTTTTCCCGGCGTACTCTTCTATGTTTGATGTAAAAAATAATTTATTGTCTTATTTTATTCGTTCCCTGCAATGTTAGACAACACTTTGTCAAACTATAATAATAATAATAAATAATCATAGTTTAGTCAGTTTATAAATAAACAAAATAAAAAACGCTTACTTCGACTGTGCCTTAGTTAAAATACACAAGAATATGTGCACCTAACTTAAACGTCTATTTTCAAAAATTTCCTGCAGACTACAAAGAAATTTATTTGCAATAACAAACTAAATTGGAAAACAAAAGCGATCAAACACATTTTAAGTGTGCCAAAAAGCAAAATACAATACAAATCGATTCATGTGTCCATCGTCGTTAGTGTGTGTGTGTGTATGAGTACACAAAAAAAAAAACGTTGGTAAATTCAAAATTGTTCATTTGTAAATTGACCCTTTTGGTTTTTACCCTAGTAATTTTTTCGTTTAAAAATAAATGGGTGGGACCATTTTGTGAAAAAAACGCATACAATTGAAATGACAAATGTAGCTACAATAAAAACAAATGCTGAACTTGTTGTTTAATAGCAAAAAGTGCACTTTCAGATCAAAGACTCGCACAGTTGATTGACATTTTATTTATACGATTAAATTGGTAAAATTAAAAATAAAAAATTGGTAATTTCATAACATTTTTAGGCTAAAGAAGGAAACAAAATTTTGTGTATATTCGTATTACAACACACAAAATCAAGTCTAAAAGGTATTTTGCAATCGGGGCACTCGACTTGTTAATTTTAAAAATTTTTCTTGTTTATTAGGTCAAAGTTCTTAATTTTTATAATTTCATTGAATTATATTTAAGCTTTGACAAAATACTTAAAAAAAATAGGCAGTTTTTAGGAAAACAAAAGTTTATCCAACTCTTAGCTTGGAAAAATATAATTTTGGCTGAATCGAACAAGGGAAAATTTTAGTTTCTTTATTTGTTTTCGTCAAACAAGCCACTGTAGGCACTCCGTGAATCACTATACTATTATGAAAGCTTTATTTTTCTACCGGAGGTATACAAGTTTGATTTTTGTCGAAGAGAAAAGAAAGAAGAAAAGACCATTAAGTAAGGAAATTTTTTTTCAATAGTTATTTTAGTTATAATTTGTACTCTATAATTTTTTGAAAAGTGCGGTCAGAGTCGATTCGGTATGGACATTTGTAAGCCCGAAAATCGAAACTTGACAAATTCTTACTCTTCTGTTTTGAGACATGGCATTTACTTGCCGATGAAAACTACTTCCAGTTTTAAATAGATATTAAAGCACTTTATAAAAAGGCCCGCGAACAGATCTTAGAGAGAATCTACGGCTAGAAGCCATAGCCACCCTTTTTATATTCAAAAACAAACTACAAACTACTACTTCTATTACTACGATTATGAACAAATAAAATATCAAGAATTTTGCCCTTTCAAGTATGCTATGTTTATGAATTTAAATAATTATGGAGAATATTTATTTTTTGTAGCCTTAATTCTTATTTTTTTGTATACCTTTAACTGGTCCGACAATCTGAGTGAATGCACAATGTGGATTATGTAAGATGCAGCCATAACTGACTTTAAATTATCTCGTTCAAAAAATAATAATTGAAGAAATTAAAGTTTGCATACTTCAAGGAGCTAAAAGCATGATTTTTTATAAGCATAAACGTAGTATATATTAGAAGCTGTTAATTGTATTACATATTAGCCGCTCCATGTACCTTAGTACAATATATTAATTTAATTCAATATAATGCTATGTCTTGCATAATATTCACAAGCATTTCCTAGTCAGATTTATGACGTCACTCAATCATTTGGTTGGCACTTTTACCTAATTTAGCAACTTAAAACTTTAGTCCCACAAACCACATTAAAAAAATATGCATATATGCAAAGCCAATGGGCAATTTGGCTTTAACATTATGGTTAAGCATGCATGTCAAGCACATGGCCACACTGAAAAGTTTGTTGCCCCAGCTCAGTAGTTGCAAGTTGCAGCTCGCACTTGCCAGATGCCAGGCAGCATATGTGTGTGCATTGTATTTGTATTGCACTTGTTTGTGTGTGTCGCCCCCAAGCAGAACGCCTTGGTGGCCCCGTTTCAGTTTCTTGTGCAATAATTAAGTGAGTGCCAAGTAGAGTGAAGCGTGAAGCGCAGCGGCTTTCTCATTTTCACATTTGGCGTTCGCTTGTCGTTCAGTCATTCCCAGCAAATTCATGCGTAAGGCAAATGAGAAGGACCCACTGTATGAAAATGTGTGTGTGTGTGTGTTTATTTGGTCTATGCCAGCGGGTAGCAAACGTGGCTGAGTAAACGTTGCACGCATGAGAAATCAAAAGCTGCTGCACGGACCCTCCTCAAGTTCTAGCGACGACGACTCCTTCGCAATTTAAGTACTCGAAAGTGTTGCAATATGAACACGCAGGAAATTGTGTGTGTAAGTTGAGAAAAAAATGTGAAATTACAATAACTGGCAAGGAGACAAAGAATAAGGAGAATGGGAATAAGATAAAATGTTGCCAAGTTGTTAATCGAAGCTGCGGGCTTACAAGTAGACGCTCATAAGTATGCTACAATAATTGGACACAGAAAGAGAAAGGAAGGAAGGAGGAAGGAAAACAAACGAATTGTACAGCTACAAAATGGAAATTGAATTCTTTCTTTCAAACATCTGGACAAAATTAATATGAATGAAGCGTAAAGTTTGCTCTGCTTTAAGGGTCATGGAACAATTTGGATTCAACAATAGTTAACTTAAATTTTTGTATTTATTAAAGTTTGCGCACTTGTGCCATTGTCTTCCATATGTCGTCTACCATAGTCTAACTGCAAAGCCAAATTCTCGGAACAAAATCGAAATAAATTGACTGATTAATGTTGCTTACGAGGCGTATACGTATTTTTCAGCTAAAACCTTATTGCATTGACTAAGTTCAAAAAACGTTGCCTGCTTTTAGGCTTGACTTAAAGCCGCCTATAAGAAAAACCTGAAATACTATTTTAAACCCGTCGAATCGGTCAAATTTGTGTTAATAGTAACAAATGATTTTTAAATTATGTAAAATTCGCCTAAAGTCAGAAGATGGTTAGATGGTGTCTTCTACCTTTGAACAGGGTTTTTTTTTTTTTTTAATTCTGGAAAGAAAATTATAAGAACTTTTGCAATTTGGTTTTTCGTTTTAAGTTATTTATAAATAAGTAAAAAAAAAATTGTTAGAAAAAAGGTGTAGAGTTGGTTGCCATGATTCCGGGACTCCAGGTTATCGGAAATGTAAATGGTAAATGAGGTTATGATCAGAATTGATATAATTCTGGTCGTACCTCAATCATATTTTTTAATAATTTTTTGAAAAAACTTGGCGGCCGTTGAAAAAAATTCGATTTTTTCAGGTTTTTTTTTTGTAGTTTAGTGTTAAGAAAATAGTAAAAAAATGTTTTTCCCGAATGAGGTAAGGGCCAGAATTACTTTCTGCGTCCCTTGCAACAGGACTTATCAAAATCGGTTGCAGGTTAAAAACCCTGGTTTCAAGAAAAAACGCGCTTAAAGTTTTGAGCAACGTATAAAATACTTCTCATAGCAAAAATATTGCTCCACTTAAATGGCTATAATTGCTAAACTATTTTGCATTTTTGAAAATGGTATAACGGGTATGAAAGGGGAATGTCCAAGCTATAATAATAATGCAAAACAAAAAAAATCGAAAAAAAATGTTTCAAAGGTAGAAGACTTCCTTAAGCATGATCAGAGGATAACAAGAGTATTCGCCGAATTTTTCACATTTCCTGACACAATTTTCCAAAAACCCGCCTTAGTACTCAGTTTCAAAATAAGATAAACATAACTCAGAATATTTCAATAAATTTATATCCTGAAATAAGCAAACCATTAATAAAATTTGTTCTTTAACTCAGAAAAAAAAATGTAAAGATTATAGAAAAATTTTAATGAAAAAAAAAATTTTTCTAAAATTTCTAAAAAAATGGTGTATCACTTTCATTTGAAAAATTTAGGCCGTAAATAAATAAAATTAATTTTTATTTTTTGTGTCTTTCTTTTCAGACAATCGGCATGCCGTCCCTGCGCTGTTCAAAATTATATATTGTTGGACGACACGGGGTAAGGGAGTTCAGACTGTGTCAAACAATCAGTCAAAAATAGTCGGAGCAAGTTGAGCCTTTGAGTCTGCTATTAAGACCCGATATATATCTGCAGTTAGATGTTGCAATTATCGACCGCCGACACTGGGCTAACCGACTCAACGGATTCTATTCATCATACTTCGGCATTTAGACATATGGCAGATAAACCGGTCCGTTTTTTGTGTGACGTCATGCAGATTGTCTGACAGATTCTTACACTTGAGAAAAACTATTAAATTTAATACAGATGAAAAAAAATGTTATATTTAGTGACAATGTATTAAATTAAGAAATTCTCTGTAGCCCTAGAAATAGAAATCTATATAGCATGTTTAATAGCCTAATCACACTGAGTACATTTTAGAGGAACGCGTGGAATTGATGTTAAATGTGAAACTCCGATTCAAACTGGCAACATCAGCATCTTACAGTCAGTCAACTTCAAAAATGTGTTAAAAAATTATACAGACATTTATTTAAATAAAAACTTAAATTGCCATGTGGGCGATTAAAAGCACATTGGGTCACTGTGTAGTTTGTCATTTATGGTCTATACATCGAGATATCAGTTCATAATCGAGTTGTATTTATGTTCCGAGCAGTGGCGTCTGAGTATGAGGCATGTGACTCGATGAATGCTGATTAAATTTAAAAATGAATATACAAATTCTTGACAAGTTTCTCTGAGATTACATTGTTTTATGTGTTACGATGGGATAGGAACATTATGGTTAATGAGTTGGATGTTAGAGTGTGATTAGCTATAACTCATTGAGTTGATTAATTTAAATGATGAACGAAAATTCTAATATTCTGTTAGGGTAAGTTAAAAAAAAAAAAAAAAAAACTTATAATTTTAATTATTTTTGCCTAGAATTTTTGTTTCTATATTTTTTTCTATCTTAGGTCAAATTATACCCTGAATTTTAGAAAAGTAATTTTCTTGAAAACATCTTCCAACAGCCTGACCAAAGATTTTAGGGCTATTTTCAAATTATAAGGACAATTTCAGAAATTTAATTTTCTGGGTGTACAGTGAAAAATTCAGCTTTTTATCTTAAATGGATTGAGCTGTGCGGTGGTCACTAGGACGATAAAGACACTTATTCAAAGGCACAAATTCGCTTTAATTGAAACTAGATGAAAGAGACGTTGAAAATTTAAATTACTCTTACTTTTTAAGACTCTTGAGAACGTTGCTTCTTCTTTAGTGTTCAGCGTTTGCTTTTAACTACATTTCGTTTGGCGCTTAGTGGGTACATAAGGAACACACGTAAACTGCCGCAGCACGCATTCACTTATTTTGCCATCAAAATGCTAGCACTTGAAATCAAATTTAAACATCTCTATCTATACACACACACACAACAGACAGTCGTATGTATGGGGGTATATATTTTTCCCCAGAGTTTTCGTGGCAAGTGTGCGTAGTTTTTTTTTTTTTTTTTTCTTTCCCTCTCGACACGTAGTTCCGCTCATAAGCCAAAGGCAAACTAGGCAAAAGTATAAAAAATTTCTATAGATATATATATGTATGTATATATTTTTTAACACTGTAACGAGATAATATTTTTCCAACATATTCGTGCCAGGGCAAAGGTGGCTGCTACGCTAAATGATATTACCTGAAGTAACATCAACATGACAGACAGAAGGAGAGGCGGAGTGACGTAGCGACAGTCAAAGAAAGCGACTGGTGGAGGCAGGAGGCGCAACTAACGGAAACCGGATGTGCTGGCTTGGCAGTTTGTGAAGTGATGTTTAGACCAAGGCAACGTTTGTGCCATGGTGCGAATCTTGCCCATAGGCATCATCGAGTGCCACGTTTTATGTCTTGCCAATGGCAGACGAGTTCACTGTGTGTGTGTGTGTGTGTGTGTGTTAGTTGTTATGGCCCCACAGGCGGCACTTTCTACCCAAGTTGTGACAGCATAAATCGCTGTTCTGTTCTATAGAGTGGGTGAGTAGCTGGCTGGAGAACAATAAAGCCATATTGGCAATTTAATGTGCTGCAAAAAACATTTCAAACAATTCGAACACACATTGACAATACGCATACGCAGCGTATGCCAAGGAGTGCATTTTAAGCAGCTTTCACAATAAGCACGTAAGCAAAGAAAGTGTGCAGCTGCATCCTGCCAGCTGGAGGCAACTTGGCTTAGTGCTCACTTATCTGTGTGTGTGTGCAATGCCCAGCACGTTTCCACATTAGCCACCCACACACAACAACTTCATTTTCAGGCCAAGCCAAAATTCCAAACATTTTTTTTCCTGCCATTTAACCGAGGGTCCTCGACGTGCTACCCTTGTTGTCATTTGCATATTTTTCTCTGGCAATTTTTCGTTTTTAACTTGTAAATTTGACTTTATATGCGAAAAGGTGCAAATCTGTTTAGCTGTCTCCCCCCTCCCCCAAAGTGCAGCGAAGCGCATAAAAATTTGCATTTATGCAACACAGTAGTTATGTCATCTGGCTCAGCTTTCTTCAGACAAAAATCTATATCAATGTTAATTGGAATTTGAATTTCTTTTGAGATGACTTAAATTCCAATTAAGTTCCTTCAATTGGTTCTCTGTGATTGAATTCAAATTGTTTTTGTAAAAGTATTTTAAATGCTTTAATAACAAACTATTTAAACGATATACATATGCGATTGGGCAATCTTATTTAAGTTTTTGATTACAAGCACAAAAGTAACATAACAGCAAATTGCCACTGAATAACTACCCGTGTTTGACGACCGTAAACTTGCCGGAAGGCTGTG
The DNA here is from genome assembly GCA_018904225.1 of Lordiphosa mommai. NCBI lineage: Eukaryota > Metazoa > Arthropoda > Insecta > Diptera > Drosophilidae > Lordiphosa > Lordiphosa mommai. The sequence continues at coordinate 171,733 of JAEIFT010000390.1, read as the reverse complement.
AACTTTACTGTCCAAGACAACATTTCTTACAAATTCAATGTCGAGTTTGTAATGTCAAACATCTTCAAAGTGAATTCAATAATCAAAAATAGAAGGCTAACATCGGCTACGCCGATGTTTTAAATACCAGTTTTTGAAAGGCGCTAAATACGTTTCATAGAATTTTTTTAGACACGCTAGAGCATATATAGTCAGATTGATAAAAGAAGGTGGTAATAATATTCACGATGTATTGAAAAAAGTTTTACAGAAGTTTAAAAACGGGTGAAAAAAAGTTAAAATAGTTGGACCGATCGTTCCTATCAGCTATATGCTATAGTCATCCGATTTTGATAATTTTTCCAGAATTGTGTGGAAGATATAAACAAATATACCACGATTGGTGATGCTACGATGGAAAACAAAAAAGTTTTTCTCACTAGAACTAGTTTTTGCACCGACCGTTATATGGCAGCTATATGCTATAGTCATCCGATTTTGATAAATTTTTCAGAAGGGAAGAAAGAATGGGAAGATAAAAAAAAGGAATGAAAAAAAAAGTAAAAGCGACGTTTAATGGATATATAGTGTTGTATTTTTCCAGAATTGTGTAAAAGCATATAAAACTAATATAAACCACGATTGATGCAGCTAAGATGGAAAATAAAAAAGTTTTTCTCACAAGAACTAGTTTTTGGACCGATCGTTCCTATGGCAGCTATATGCTATAGTCATCCGATTTTGATAAATTTTTCCAGAATTGTGTGGAAGTATATGAAACTAATATATACCACGATTGGTGATGCTACGATGGAAAACAAAAAAGTTTTTCTCACTAGAACTAGTTTTGGCACCGACCGTTTATATGGCAGCTATATGCTATAGTCATCCGATTTTGATAAATTTTTCCAGAATTGTGTGAAAGCATATAAAACTAATATAAACCACGATTGATGCAGCTAAGATGGAAAATAAAAAAGTTTTTCTCACTAGAACTAGTTTTGGCACCGACCGTTTATATGGCAGCTATATGCTATAGTCATCCGATTTTGATAAATTTTTCCAGAATTGTGTGAAAGCATATAAAACTAATATATACCACGATTGGTGATGCTACGATGGAAAACAAAAAAGTTTTTCTAACTAGAACTAGTTTTTGCACCGACCGTTTATATGGCAGCTATATGCTATAGTCATCCGATTTTGATAAATTTTTCCAGAATTGTGTGAAAGCATATAAAACTAATATAAACCACGATTGATGCAGCTAAGATGGAAAATAAAAAAGTTTTTCTCACAAGAACTAGTTTTTGGACCGATCGTTCCTATGGCAGCTATATGATATAGTCATCCGATCCGGCCGGTTCCGACAAATGTGCAGCGAATTTGTATTTAAAGACTTTTTGCAAAGTTTGGTGAAGATAGCTTTAAAACTGAGGGAGGAGATAGCATAGAAACAGACTGACAAACGGAAATGATCTCAGCTCGTCATGCTGATCAAGAATATATATACTTTATGTGGTCGGAAATGCTTCCTTCTATGCGTTACAAACATCGTGACAATTTTAATATACCCTCTGCAAGGGTATAAAAATTATAAAATTCCCATTAAAATGGTAAAACCAATAATAAGCAATGTAATATCTACCTTCTTCTGAAATAAAGTACCAAGCTTACACGCAAAATAAATACAGCCAAATACACACCCATATCAGAATCACAGCATATTGTAAATATAAAATATTTATTGCCATATTGAACACGCAGTCCACGCACAGTAGTTGTCCGCTTCCAGCTAGCTGCCCAGCTGTGGTTACTTTCGTCCTGATATGTGTACACTTGCCATTCAGCCGCATCCTTCCCTTTCAATGCATCGAACATCCGACTACAAGAGCGCAGCAGTTTTCATTTTATATATTTTTTTTCTCTCTGACATGTATTTTTATAATATTTGCTGGCCACATAGGCGAGGCGATTCATAACATTTATACCAAAATGAAAGCAATTTAATATTTAATAGAGACATTTCTGTACAAATTAACAGCAAATTTTTATCACTCTTGTCTCTCTGACATTGCCATTTGAAAATCAAGTGTGCTGAAAATTAAATTTCACAAACTGTTTTGAATGGGCGTGGGGGGGAGGGATGTGGGCACTTCAATGCAATGTAAAGACTTTTAGTGGCTTCCGTTCTGGCATACAGGACCAGAAACTAATGAAAGTGCTCGGCTGCTCTCGCTACGACGACATCTACCGTTAGAGTGTGCCACACACACACACACACACACAGCCAACCTTGCCTGACTTTCTGAGGCAAAGCAATTAAAGTCAATTGGCATTTTACCAAAATGCGCTTTACGTGGCGTATACGTAATATGCTGAAGCGAGATACTGTCAACAGCATTAAGCTCCGTTGACTTTTCCACCACAAATGGCCCCATAATTGATTAGGCAACACTAATTCAAAACTCCATTAGAAAATTAATGCAAAACTTTATGCTTAATGTTTGCTTTTGTCTTGGAAGCTGCAAGCTGATATCAAAATGTTTTCGCTATTTTATGGCCTCTTTGACTTTATAATCTAGCCATAAAAGTTGCCATTGCCATTTATCGTGCGAATGTTAACGAATACTTTGAACTGAGATTTGACACACTCGTTTGTGTGGTGGGTGGTGTGAATTCGCTTGATTAGCTCATTATAGAATGTTTGACATTTACGAGCACATTTCGTTTGGAATCACACAAATAATGTTATACTTATTGGCCCTGAAGGTGTGCAAGTCATAAAATGCTAGCCACACTTTTCAATGGGAGAAGTAAATGAAAATCAGTTTTATGACCTTTTGGCTGCGGGAAGATCTTGTATCTTAGCTAGCATTTTTATTAGTTTTCAAGAGAAAACATATTTTTAGTCCCAAAAATATGACCGAACAATCTCTTCTGCCGGGTACGCTGGTTAAGATATGATATGATGAATTATACACAATGCTGAAAGGACCGGGAGGTCCTTGAAACAATACTGTATAGTCACAACTGGGGCCTCTCACCACGAGAGATCAACAGAAATTGAAGTAGTAGAAGAAGCTGTTCTTAATTTGGTTAATCTTTTTTGTTTCCATGCGAGCAGTCGGTGATCCCGAAAAATTGGGCATGTTGCGCAGAAATTAATTACATTTTCCCCAGTTTTTACAAAGGCTGCATATCTCAGTTGGGTTATTTCTTGACGGTGTATAATTCAGGTTCATCGTCTTTGTTCTGGATTCAAAAATGTTTGAAATCGTATGCGCGTCATATGGGTCTTTAAAATAGTTGAGCTCCTTGAGGCTCAGATTAAATTATTCAAGTTGTGAGTTTTACTTTGCTATTATATATTGCAAGATGGACCATGTTGATGGGCTGTTTATAATCAAGACAACCAATCGCTACATGTTTTCCCGCATACATTCATGGTGAATTTGATACCTCGATTCCGAGACGCCTGTGACAGCTTTGTTATTGAAGACAATTTAATATTTTTTGTATAAATTTTTTAAAAAAACAAACGCTTAATTTTGAAATCAATGAAATCAATTTAACGAATCGTGGGTATCACATTCTATATGTAATACAGCTTTCTATGCATGAAAAGAAACTAAAGAAGCTCATCATCGATCTTGTTTAATACATAAGTAACGAGTCAATGAGTTTCTTTCAGATTGGCTATGCATGCAATAGGAAATTGAGGGAAGAATATGGTAGAGTATAAAGAGAAACTCCGGGCTATCGTTAAAAGGGTCAAAATTTCGAAATGCAGTCGTCTGTGTTCTCAATATTTCTGCTTTAATTTTTGCTTGGCAAATTCAGATCTTTAATTAAAGCGTCGCACTGCGCTTTATTAATGGATCCAGATTGGATATTTGGCATTAGTTCCACATTAATAAAATCGTCGTTGACACTGATATTTTCCCCAGAGTTTTCTTAACGTTTTGAGTTGAACTAAAATATTGAACATAAATATGGCTCCAATTTCTAATAACTGAAGATGATATCAGATCAACTTTAAATAGTAAGAACACTTTAACCAGACCTTTATTTTTTTCGACTAATTTATATAGGCAAAAATATCAATCTGTTGATGTTTACGCTTCTCTCTCAATTGTACTGGTACAATGAAGTGCAGCTTCATAATTTTTAAAGGCTGCTCAATTTTGAGAAGCATTTAAAGTCTAATTTAGTGGGCGTAGTATATTTTTTTTTTTTTTTTTTTTTTTTTTTTTTTTTTTTTTTTTTTTTTTTTTTTTTTTAAAGGCTGCTCTCAATTTTTGAGAAAGCATTTAAGTCTAATTTAGTGGGCGTAGTATATATATATAAAATGCTATATATTATATGGTTTGGTTTGGATAATGGTTGCCTCTTAAAGCAAAATACAAATATCCGGTACTTTAAATTGCACAAATAAACAAACATAAGCCTCAGCTTCATTTGGCCATATAAACACACTCGCGCACAAACACACCACCTCCACCCCCGCCCCACTCACACTTCCACTCACAGTTATTGATACACTAAACATTGCTGAGCAGGTCTGAGCTGCTGCCATACAAGCGGAAATTTCATTTACTTGTTTGCTTTTTCCTTCCTCTTCTTTTTTTTTCATTCGATTTTCCGTGTTTAGTTTTCATTTTTATTGTGACTAAAATTGAAAGCTGCTAAGCTGCTTCAACGGCTTTAACAAACAAAAAAATAAAAAATACAGCAAACAAAATAAGTTTAAAAACAAAAAATTTAAAACTCTGCCTCACTCTCTCTCTCTCCGCTTGTGTGCCCATTAGTGTTGGTTTATTAAAGAAGAGCAGGGCTCTTCCACAAAAAAACAACTTGGCCTAATGCAATTGTAAACTTGTAATAGAATTGGGCAAGTTCTGTGCCATGCACACACACACACACAGTCACACATAAAAACAAATTACATATAAAACTTTATGGTGGGCACGTAGAAAATTGGAGGCCTGTCAAGGCTCGTCAAACGTGATACCCCACACAAAAACAAAAAAAGAAACAAAACAGTAGAAACTTTTGCCTAATTACTTAGCACAATAATAATGATGATATGCAGCAGATAAAGGAAATCTAGTCCTGTGCGAAATAAAAACAAAAAAAAAACACAATTTAATTATCAACTTGTAAGCGAAATGTGAAAAAAAGAAATAAAACCAGTGAAGCGATTGAGGGAGGGAATGCTATCAAAATTTGTATGCCAGCACACTGAGAACTGAAGTATATGGAGTGGATTTTGGAGCTTTATATCATAACCTTTAAAACTAGATTAGAGAGGTGTTATCTAGAGTTTTTGTATGGAAAGTTTGCATTTCGCTTTAAAATTGATTGTGTTTATATGTGAAGTGACATGAAAAAGATTGGATATGGGAATTCAAATGTATTCGTTCAGTTTCGGTTCTCAAATCACCGACGATATGATTCTCTAAAATTCTACAATTATTTGATTTCTTACATTTTGTTTTTTAATTTCTTTTTTTCTTTTCTTTTTTTTTTTTTCTTTCCTTTTTTATTTTTTTTCCCTATAGCTTAGAAAATAAACTCTAATGGAGATGTAAACGTAGTAAAATTTTCTGAGGTCTAAATATAAACTTTGTCTTAATCCTCCAAACTTTTGATAAAATATCTAAATATTTTTTAAAAAAAAGTACATAAGCCGGATATTAAGATTTTTGTATTAAAAAATAATAACATCATGAATGTTTATTTTATTACAAATGAGAGATCTTGTATGCAAAAATAATTAAATAATAAAATTACAAAAATATGTATTTATTTATATTTATTTGAATAAATTTTGAATATATTATAATTGTATGAAAAGCAACCCTTTGTGCTAGTTACATTTCTTCACTCAAAGTAGGCCTTGATAACTCATTCTACACTTTCTAGTTCCATCAGTCGTTGGAAACATTCATTCTCTAGTAACAATTCACAGCGAACACATTGTTATAATCTACGCTAGTTTAAATATATATATATTTATTTACTGAAACATAAAATGGGAGTTCGCAGCTCTAGACCCATGGATGAGCCGGAGAAAAGTGCTTTTAAGAATTTCCTTAAAATGTACAAAAAAATGCGTCCTAATTTCACAGAATTCCAGTTGCAACGGTGTGGGGCCAAGGCTTGGGGAAAGATGTCGGCTGTTCAGAAAGCGCAATTTGCGGTAAGTAAAATGTTGCTAAACAATATAAAAGGAAATTCTACTAATTCGTCTGCACAGGAACCCGAAAAGCTTGTTAAGCCCGTGAAGCGCATACCTAAGAAGGCAGTTTGCAAGCCTCGCAAGCCAGCCTGTCAATTGAAAAAACCAAAGATAAAGGCTTGCAAACGAAGGCCCATTAAACAATGTTTTGAACCGGAACTTATAACAAGCAATGGATTTTTGAGTTATATGCGGGTGTTTCGGCGCAAGAATTGGGGCCTCGATCAAAAGAAAATAGTGCATAAGGGAGCCAATGCCTGGGGTAAACTTAGCAATGAAGAAAAGGACCAGTATCGCAAAATGGTGGGTTACTTAAACAGAATACAATTTTAATTTAATTCAACTCGATACTTTTCAGGACTGCATTAAGAAACTAACAGTTTGCAAGTATTAAACACAGAGTGCAACTTCTATTCGCTTGATTAAGGGACAATGAATAATGGATAATGGTTATGGAATATATGACAAGGACATATAACGATCAAGGAATAATGGATAATGGTTTTGGAATATATGGCAAGGACATACAACAAACAATGAATAATGGATAATGATTTGGAATATATGGCAAGGGCGTACAACATAATTTCGAGTTACCAACTAAATTGTATAATTTTGTAAACCAAATTTTAAGTGTAACTTTGACATTTACGTAGATGTTTAACTGACACTAAACACTTTTAAAATTCACTTTATATTTTGTATCAATAAATTACACTTTGGTTTTAATCAGATTTCTTATTTAAGAAAGCCAATATACCCACTTTTATTAAGTAAATGTTAAATAAAACTATCCCTTCAGTTGCCCCCTCCAATTACCATATATGTATATAGGTCACTTTATGCCTTAGGTACTCGTAAGTGGCACCACAAAAGAAATGTCATAAAACCTTAATTGCATTTCATGTTTATTTCGTTGAAAGAAAAGCCCCCCAATGAGTCGCTAGGCCTAGACATTAAGCTGCTGTAAACGGAAGCTATGGGCTTTTTTCTGTATTGTTAAAATATCTACAGTCATTTACGATGCCGTTTGCCTTTCATTTCCCCTTTCCCACTTTCAATGCGCAACACGGTCCGGTCACCAAATGGCCCCAAATGCGGCCTGCCAAGCGAATGCTGTATGTCCAAGGCCTGACCGGAGCCAGCAAAAAAAAGACAACCCAATATTTTAAAAAGATTTCAAAATGAATAAATTTCTTAAATTTTACTAATTATATTTAATTTATTGTAGAGCCATACACTTACCCATATGGTATTCCAATTTTTTATGACTCGCAAAATTCGATTTGTCAAGGCTCTCAAAATAAATATTTGACAGTAAACTCTTTTAGGTCTGGATATTTCTTTTTATTAAAGTAGATAATTGTCACAGGCCCGGCGGTTCGTGTTATTTTACAAGTGGGAGATGACATGTCTATCTCAACTACCATTAAGGGGGTCTTCTACCTTTGAAAATTTTTCATTGATTTTTTTTTGCATAATTTTTATAGCTTGGACATTGCTCTATCATCCACTTCAAAACATTTTCAAAAATTCGAAGCAGTTTAGCAGCTAGAGCCATTTAAGTGGACCAATTTTCTAGCTAAAGTGAGTATTTTTTACGTTGCTCAAAACTTTAAGCGCGTTTTTAACAAATCACGTTTTTAGTACTGAACCGATTTTGATCAGCCATGCTGCAATCGACGCATAATTGGTGTAATTGTAGCCCAATCTCTAATCAAGAGGAAAAACATTTTTTATAATTTTTTTATACATAAACTAAAAAAAAACTTGAAAAATCTATATTTTTATTATATGGCCGAACGCAAATTCTTGTTTTAAGAGTTAATCGGGATTGACTCAAGGTTTTTCGACCTAAATTTATGATCAAAAAGATCTTTATATAGTTTCGAAATGTACAAAAATCAGCCTTTTTTAATTCATATTCACAAAGTTTTGTGATTTGGAGACCAAATCTGATAAAAAACCGGTTTTAAATCACAAAACTATTGTAAACGTGGAATTCAGAACATGGCTGAATATATTTTGGAACGGACTAAAATCAAGTATTTTGGGATTGAAAAAATCGTACTTGATATAAGAACTTTGTACTTGCATCAAGTATTTTCGCACTTACTGTACCGATTCAAGTACGAAGCTCCTGGATTTTTGTCTAAGTGTACTAAGTCCAAAGTTATGGTACTCCTATCAGGTAATCAGGACGTTGAGCACAGGAAGAACACTGAATCCTTGACGGGACTCCGTTGGCCCGAGTAACATAATTTAAGTAAGAAGGAATAGAAGAAAGAAATAAGAAGAATATCTTATATTTCTTTCAGCAAAAGCCGAGAGACTCAGAGCCACAAAATATAAAATGTTTCAAACAACAGCAAAAACATGTCTTGGGATATTCCAAATTCGAAGAAGTTGAAAAACTGCTTATGTTCTTTACAAAAAGAGCATTCTTCGAACCACACCCACGTATACAATACACTTAGAAACAGGCCTATCGGAGCTCTTTAAACACACTCGGATCGACATTTTTGATGCATGAGCCATATTCTTACTCTACCACAGCACCTACTACCTTAAATTGCGGCTACCAAGTTCCAATCCAATCCCAATTCCTCGGTGTCACTGAAATCATTTTCAATGAGTTTCAAAACTCTTTTTTGTTGTTAAGCGTTTGCTTTTTGCAAAATCACAATCAGCGGATTAAAGTTCACAAATTGAGAATATAATTATATTTTTAGCATCCCCACCACTGAAAGTTCCCGAGATAAACGTATGACAAAAAACATAAAACTTAAAAATATTATAGCATCGAAACTATACCCTGATCCAAATTGTGATTCTACTATTTTCATGTCTTCTATCCAGAAAAAAAAAGGTCAAAAAAAGTCCTTCTTGAGTAGGATTTTAGCGAAATTTATTTTTTGTTTTTTTTTTAGACAATCAATTAATGCGCGAGGAAAAATTTTTTTTATTTAAAATTTTTTAACTGTAATGCTGTCTTCCAGTGCTGCAATTGGTAAAGCTGCCCATGGGTTGGTGGAATTACTTTTCACCAAACTTAACTCTCGTTGTAGTCCATGGTTTCGCGATTTACGATTTTGATGATTTTTATAATACGGTCCAATGATGCAGCTGTACCACAAACGCACCAAACAGTGCATTGACAGCTCTTGGACTGCCCGCAATATGCCCGTTGTTGTCGGTTAACGTGCCCATTGTGCTGCCAAAAACCAGCTTCGTCACTGAGACAATTTTCATAATGAAGTGGATCTTAGAGTTGTTATTAGTGGATCTTGGAGTTGGTTAAACTGGATAGTTTACTAACTTTTCGATTGAGTTTTTTCTGTTATAAATCATCACATTTTTTTAACTATATGGGATAATGGAAGAATTTAAAAGGCCAATGAGGATAATTGCTTAACCAGTAAAAGAAGTGTTTGAAAAAGGATGACATGCCTACGAAATGCCTTCCAGGAAATTATGAAAGTAAATTTGGTATAAAACTTTATAAATAAACAAATATTTTTAACAAATTTATATTTTGTACACGTTTCTTTCTGAGCATTTTTATTTTAAAATTATTACCCAAAAAAATAAAATATTTTAAATACTTCTTTTTTTTTGTATAGGTGGAGATATAGATAAATCATTTTTAACTTTAGTTATTGATTCTAACTCTTTTCGTGACTACATGCTCCAAGAGATAAAAAGGGCCCTCATTTTCGAAAGCATTCGCAGAGGTGGGGATTTATTTCCAATAAGAGTGAAACTGGTGCAAAAAATATGTCACAATAGGCAAATAGCCTGTTCGAGGCGATTACAACCACCATTAGAATTTTTGATCGGGAAGCGGTGTACACAGGATCAACAAAAAAAAAGAATAAGATTCAACAATCTTTTTATACACTTGAAAAGTGTATATTAATTTTGCCCAGAAGTTTGTAACGCATAGAAATATTCATTTCCGACCCCATAAACTATATATATTCTTGATCAGGACAACAAGCTGAGTTCATTTCCGCTTGTCCGTCCGTCCCTCTATCCTCTGTCCGTCTGTCCGTCAGCTTCTGTCGTCTGTCCGTCTGTCCGTCTGTCTGTTTCTACGCGAACTAGTCTCTCAGTTTTAAAGCTATCGAGTGAAATTTTGCACAGAGTCTTCTTTTACTGCACGCAACTAATATCGGGAACCGGCCGGATCGGATGACTATATCATATAGCTGACATAGGAACGATCGGTCTAAGAACAAGTTCTAGTTAGAAAAACTTTTTGTTTTAAATCGTAGCGTCCCCAATCTTGGTATATGTTAGTTTTATATGCTTCCACATAATTCTGGAAAAATGTATCAAAATCGGATCACTATAGCATATAGCTGCCATAGGAACGATCGGTCGAAAAATAAGTCGTTGTGAGAAAAACTTTTGATTTTCATCGTAGCGGCTCCAATCGTAGTATATATTTGTTTTTTAAATGTTTCCACACATTCTGAAAAAATTGATCAAAATCGGATGTTTATAGCATATAGCTGCCATATAAACGGTCGGTCAAAAAACCACTTTTTAGTGAAAAACTTTTGTTTTTTATCGTAGCGTCCCAATCTTGGTATATATTAGTTTTATATGCTTTCACATAATTTTGAAAAAATTATCAAAATCGGATGACTATAGCATATAGCTGCCATAGGACCGATCGGTCGGAAAATGTGTTTTACTAAGAAAAGTTTTTTTTATGGTATTAAATTTTTATTATCAATGATTTCATACTTTTAATTATCTGATATCTATATCCTATATATATTTTACCGGTTAAATCAGTTGAAGTAAAGTTTTTTTTGGTGTGGTAAAACTTCGGCACAATCGAAGTTAGCTTTGCCTTCTCGTTTTAAAATTGATTTGTTTTTAAAATTTCTGGGGTGGCAACTCTACAATCGTTTATCTCATTGCAAAATTATGTATGGTGAATCGAAAAATATTGATGAAAAGAAGGTTCGAGGAATCTAACTTCAATATTGTGGAAGTTAATACATTTTTTTTAATTTTGCGGGAGAGGCCTGTTCCTGGCCTGTTCTGCCTGCAGGTATAAGAAGTTTATATTCCATACACTTCAAACCTCTAGCTCTTACCATCTCTGAGATCTCATACGTAGACACGTGCATTTTCTCCTAATTTTAAAGCGTCTTGCTTTGTTAGTTAAACTAATTGTGGGACCAGCCCTCGTACAACAGTTTCGTGATAATATCTTTTGATTAGTGGCAACCGCAAAAACTTTAATTAAATTCGCACACAATTCTCTCTCTTCTGCTAAAAAGTTCATGCGGAATTTTTGCCTTGTCACCAGATAAGTTGCCCAGTTTTGGACACGCATGTGCTGCTGCTGCCACTGCTGCTACCCAGCTCTGCCCTTGGCTTTGTGGACTTTAAGTTTTCGCAGTGTGGAGTGGAAAAAGTTTTTTTTGGTTTCAAAGTTATGTACAGTCAGTCAGTCTGGGGCGGTGACTTCTAATGAATTAATTAGTTGATTTTTTTTTTTGCTGTCCAGACCCAAAAACTTTTCTAAAATCCACATTAAGCTCTTCGTTAAAAATTCATTCATTTTGTTTTATTTGTGTAACTTTAAAGACACCTCACGAGTGTATATAAATTTAATTCTTGAGCGAACTTCTGGGCAAAGACATTGTCAGCCAACGAATCTCAACCCCGCATAACTCATATCGAATTGCACCATTCGAGATTGAGGTAAGGTTGCAATTCGTTGGCTGTCACTGTCCGTGGCCTCAAGAATCGTTCGTCGTTGCATATTTTTCGATTATGATAGATTTATCACAGCTTACAAAAGTAAATTTAATATAGAAATTGCATGCAAATTAAAGGTTTTTAAATAGATCGTGTAATACATGTTATTAGCCACGCCCAGGCACTCAAGCATTAAGTTTATTCTTCGCTCGCACTCACTGATCGAGTTGCCTGGGCATCGCTAATCAGATTTTAAGTGATTGTATTAAACGATCTTTACAAGTACAAAAAGGCAAGAAAAGCAAATAAAATTAAAAATCAATTGAAATATGTTTAACCTAAAAATCTAAAGTTTCTGTTCGTCGTCAAAAAATGACTATTTGGAGCCCTTCTTCTTTTTGCTAGTGGGTATTTGAGCCCACAGACGGAAGAAGTACTCATCGCGTTGCAAGAGACGACCGCGTGCATATGAATGTATATCGGCATCCATATTGTGATCTCTTAACCAAGATGAGGTATTGCAAGTGCTCATCTCGGTGCGCGGTTCATCTGGTAAACTGGCATGACCTGTTAACGTATGACCAAACATTAATATGATGATACGATATACTTAATCCTAGCCAAACTCACCAGCTGTCATAACCTTATAGGGCTCTTCCGATTCCAAAGGTTCACTTAGACCAATTTCATTTTTGGCAAATATACGTATCATGTACTCATGATTCTCCTGTAGATCTCTTATCTGGAATTTCTGCACTCCAGCTGGCACACGACCCACCTCAATCCACATGGATTTCTTCATGTCACGTATGGCTATGTGATAACCCAGCAGTGGCGCACCACCATCTGACTCGGGTATACCCCATTCGAATACATGAGCATTGGCCGCCAGAACACGGGCTTCCAGTGGAGCAGTGGGTGGCGAGGGTACGGCTGAGAAAAAGGGTGAATAATTAAGGAATATATTTTTTTGAAAATTAAACTTAAACCTACTTGCATGTGTCTTGAGCGATATGCTCTCGGTAACGGCTGGTGCACCTAATCCAACCTCATTCTCCGCCGACACACGGAACCAGTACTCGCATTTCTCCTTTAGATTGTCAATGGTATAGTGTAGCTGATGTGCATCCAAGGTAATAACCTTGGTCCAGGTTGTGGATGTTGAGGAACGTTTCTCCACGCAGTAGCCTATGAACAAAATTTCAAGCGTTTAATATGTGGCTAAAACTTGGATAAAGGGTGATCTTTTGTGACCATAAGAAAAAGTGTGAGTGTGACTAACACTCACTAGGCTTTGATTGAAACATTTTATTTGAAAAGAGTTTAAATACCGTGAGATAAGTCACGGTTGGCCAGGCGATTTCTTGAAAAACAGTGTTAGAAAACAATTTTGAAAACAGTGTTGGAAAACAGTGATATAAACAGGGCTGTAAACCGGTCCGGAACCGAACCCCTAAAAACCGGTTCGTGAGATTACTCACGAGTTCGAACCTTCTCCAAAATTTTTTTAGTTTTGCAACCTTGGTTACAAATAGTGTTAGAAAACAGTGTTGGAAAATAAATGTTGAAAAAAAAATGTTGGAAAGCAGTGTTGGAAAACAATGTTGAAAAGCAGTGTTGAAGTCAATGTTGAAAAACTGTGTTGGAAAACAATGTTCTAAAAATTGACTTTGAAAACACTGTTAAAAACAGTATTGGAAAATAGTGATAGTAACCAATGTCGGAAAACAATGTTAGAAACAATGTTGATAAACAGTGTTGATAGACAGTGTTGATAAACAGTGTTGATAAACAGTGTTGATAAACAGTGTTGATAAACAGTGTTGATAAACAGTGTTGATAAACAGTGTTGATAAACAGTGTTGATAAACAGTGTTGATAAACAGTGTTGAAAAACAATGTTGATAAACAGTGTTGATAAACAGTGTTGAAAAATAATGTTAAAAAACCGAGTTGGAAAAAGTGTTGGACAACAGTTTTGAAAAACTCCCTAACTATTAAGATAAATTGAAATGTCATGGTTGGCCAAGCGATTGCTTTAAGACACTGGATAGTTCATGTGAGCGTTATGCGTTATTTGAAATTGAATTTTACCCCTTCCAAAAAATGTTCCATAACGTAGTTAAAAAGTTGTTATTTCTTTTAAGTTTTAGACAAAGGCACAGGCCTCTCAGCATACCCAAAATTAAGTTTTGTTGTATTTATAATAAATTCTTGTTAATAACATCTGCTGTATAGAGACTTTATTGATATTCTCCCACAACTTACCAGTGATTTCTGAGCCACCATTACGGGCTGGCTTTTCCCAATCGAGAGTCACACTGCGACTGGTTACATCTGGAGCTCTCAGATTTTGTGGAGGCGAAGGTGGCGCTAAAGGAATACATATCAGAGCAAAGAATTAGTAAAGAGCTAAATAGTTATAGGTTTTTGGTTACTTTTACGTACCCATATTTTCAAATTCATTGGCTGTGGCGCATTTTAAAAAAGCATTAGTGAAAGCATTAAGAGAAAGCAATTTGCAAAAGCCTTAAGCATTTATTTAAAAAAAAAATATACTTACTTATCTTACGTCCCACCACAATCTTCTCGGTGGTCTCGTATGCTTCGCTAGTGCCCACCTCATTTCTAGCATAAATCCTAAATAGATAGCCCTTGTTTCTGGTCACCTTCTCCACATGAATGTTGGTAACCGTGCCAATTGTTATACCCACAGACCGATAAACGGTTTCAGTCTCTTCACGTATTTCCACAATGTATTCTAAAATCTTTGAGCCACCATCGCTTTCTGAGGGTTCCCAGGCTAGCGTAAAGGAAGTGTCGTTCATGCCCGATACATTGGTGGGTGCACGTGGAGGAGTGGGTTTCTCTGTTTACAAAAAGAAAAGTTTTAGGCTTATTTCTTATTAATTGGTTTAAATTTACACTCACCGAACTTCTTGGTTATGGTTACAGTTTCACTCTCTGTGGGTTCCGATTCGCCAATGGGATTAGCGGCCACCACACGGAACATATACTGTGCATTCATGGACAATTTTTGTATGGCATATGAGTTGATGTCTTTGTCAAAGTCAGACACCTTCATCCACACATTATTGTGTATATCACATTTTTCCAGTGTATACTTATTAATGTCCATGCCGCCATCATCTATGGGTGGTGTCCATTCCAATGTGATGCAGTCCTTCTTAACGTCCTTAATCTCCAGCGACTGTGGTCGACTGGGCTTATCAATGACCTGCACAGTGCATTCCACATAGGTGGAACCCGTTTCATTTGTAGCCGTCACCTTGTATTTTCCGGAGTGTTCACGTTTTAGTTTCTTAATTGTATAAATGGAACTGATCTCCGTTGTCTCAATGGTGATCTCTTTTGTGGTCTTCTGTTCGACTGTCTCCTTGTGCCAGGTCACAGTGGGTTGTGGATAGCCTCGTACTGTTGCTGGAATGGTGAGAGTGCTGCCCGTACGCAGTTTCTGCGACAGATACTTATCCTCCACCTCAATGCTGGGCTTCTGTTGCAGTTTCAGTCTACATGAGGTCTCCACGGAGCCCTTCTCGTTGGTTGCCACGCAAGTGTAGGTGGCTTCAGTCTCAATGGTTGTCTTTTTAATGGTATACTTGGCCACACGATTTTCATAGCGTAGACTAGTGCTGGTTGAGTCGATAACTTGACCGTTCTTCTTCCAAATGACTTGGGGTTCTGGAATACCGCCAAAGACACAGGATAGTGTCACTTCCTTATCCAATTCGCTGACTATATCCTGTAGGGGTTCACGTACGCTGGGTGCTTCGGTTTCCACCTTAGGTACCAGTCGTATGGGTGGCGAAATGGGTGAAGGTGGCGATGGACCCACTTCATTGACCGCAATCGAACGGAACACATATTCCGTATCAATTTTCAGCTTACTAATGGTATAAGTGGTATCCTTGATCTTACGAATCTCAGTCCATCTGTTAAAATATAAATTGAAGTATTTGCTATTAGTTTTCTGGTTGATCTAATAGGTATGATTTGATACGGATTAATACGCAATATATATATTAAAATCTGTAAAATGAGGTTTTTTGGACAATTCAATTTAAAGCTTTACCTTAAACCTCCCATATTCCGACCTTGATAGTGTATTTTCCCGAATTTAAAATTAATTTATAATTTATTCGCCCATTGAGATTTCAAATCGTATTTCACAGAGTTTGGACTAAAAAGAAAGTTTGGCCTTTAATTCTATATCTTTCGCGCTTAAAGGTGCATTTTCCAAAATTTGTAAAAATTTTTCCATTCATTTGGCAAAAAGATTTTACAATTTCATATAAATGGACAAAAAAAATAATAATAAAGCTTTATCACTTCCTTTTCTGACCTTGGGGTTGGATTTCCCCAAATTAGAAAACTTATCAAACTTACTTATTTCACAAATAGTGCTTACAAAATGACTTTCACATAGATCGGTCTAAAATCATGGTTTGACCTTGAAATCTCAATTTTCCGCCTTTGGGATCTGATTTTTAAAAAGAGGATTATTTTTAAATTTATTGAACTCACAAACCTTATTTTTCTGAAGGCTTAAAAATTTGTTTATACACTGAATACCGATTCTCGACCTTGGGGTTAAATTTCCCGGAATAAGAAGATCACAGTATTAATTTGAGGACAAAGAAATGGCTGAAATTAATACTAACTTCCATTTTCTGAACTTGAAGATAGATTTTCCGAAATAAAAACCCAAAACCCAGACTTATTTCAAAAGAAAGTTTTGCTGAAATGTTAGCCGACTTCCATTTTCTGACCTGGGACAGATTTTCCAAATACTCAGAGGTAAGTGTGTAATTATTTCGTGTACTGTCGAATCCAAAACAAATATTTTCTTTTAAAAACTCTAAGCTCGAAAAATTTCGTATATTTCAGGCCACTTTTCCATTTTTTTCTTTCGTAAGAAACTAACTAGCATTTCTATGTATTTAGATACTCACCTTTCCTCCTTGACATCATGATACTCCAGAATGTATTCGATAATTTCCGACTTGCCATCATCCTCGGGTGCCTTCCAGTATAATGTAATGGAATCGTGCATCACCTCCAAGGGTTGCGGTGTACCCGGTGCCGTGGGTTTGCCTAAATGAAATGGTTTGACAAAGGTCTTAATTTCCACCGCAGTTTCATAATTAATTTCCCCTACTTACGCATAATGACCAAATGTAGGCTGGCCTCTGCCTCACCCACCGGGTTGACAAGCTTAACGGTATACTCGCCCTCATCATCGTCAACCACTTTTTTGATGGTTAAGGTGGCAGATTGCTCATCAATGGTCGGGATTGTACGCTTTGACTTGGGTATGACAACCTTACGCATTGTCCATACCGCCTCGGGGGTGGGTACACCCGTGTACTTGACAGTGAAGGTCGCATCGTCATTCTCCTTCACCTTAATAGTTTGTTCCTTCTCCGAGGTAATGACGGGTGGCAGTTTAAGCTCTTCAACGCAAAGTTTTGTGCTGCTTGTGACATTTTCGGCCACACAACTGATCTCACCCTCATCGTCATCGCTGGCATCATGAATGACAAGTCGTCGGACTGTACCCTCGACAAAGACCTCATGCTTTTTGTTGGGCTTAAGGGGTTTACCCTTCTTACACCAGGTCACCTCGACATCGGGTTGAGACAATTCCACGGTGAACTCAGCATCTGTGGTCTTTGTGGCTAGAGTAACGTCTGGTAGGCGTACTATGAATTCCACCAAAGGCTCTTCCACAGTTAATTTGGCTTGAGAGGACTGCTCTCCCACTTGGATGGAATACTCGCCCACATCGCTGGGTTTGGCCTTGACAATGCGCAGAGATTGCTTTTTACCATCGATGGTCAGTTGTATGCGTTCATTGAACACAATTTCTTTGCCATTCTTAAACCATTTGACCAGGGCATCACCCTTGCTCAGTTCAATATCGAAGGTGGCATTCTCGCCCTTGGTCACTGACACATCCTTCAAGGGTTTCACTATCTCCGGCGGTAGTTCGATGACCACTAGCTCACAACTGCACTCCTGTCCCTCCAGTTTGCAAGTGTATTCACCCTCATCGTGTATGGTGGTATTACGTATGACCAAACGTCGAGATTTGCCATCCTTGATAAACTCACAGTTCTTATGCTCGGGTGTAATCTTCTCACCATCCTTATACCAGGTGACTTCCACAGCTTCTGTGGTCAATTCCACATCCAGTATGGCGGTATCCTTCTCGGTTACCTCGTAGTCTTCCAAAACCTTGATAAAGTCGGGTTTACGTTGCAAAACTTCTACGGTAGATTGAGTTTCCTGTTTTTTAACCTTGCACACATAGGTGCCGGAATCACGTAGATTTGTATTACGTATGACCAATTTGTGTGTTTTACCATCTTCTACCACAACACGATGATCCATGCCACTAAGTTCCTTGCCATTAAAGAACCATTTGGTGGTGACCACATGCGAAGTTTCACACTCCAGGGTAAGCGATTGCACCTCCTCAATGGTAATGGTCTTCTTTCAACTTCTTGGTGAAAGTCACCTCATCCACCTCAACTATGACACGAGCACCATGTGAAGTCTTGCCAATGGGATTACTGGCAATACATTTGTAGTCACCAGAATCTGTTTCCGGATTGGCATTCTTAATGATGAGTTCAATGGTTTCACCATCATAAATCTGTTGTATACGCTCGCTGGGATACAGGGGAGTGTTGTTGAAAAGCCATTGAACTTCGGGTACGGGATTGCCAGAGACCTTGGCGGGCAGGCGAATTTCACCCTTTTGGGGTACATTTTGTTCCTCAAAACGCTCCACAAACAAGGGGGGTTCGGCATTGCCACTGGTGGGTTCTGATTGAGTGAAGAGAGAGCACAAGTCAGTAAAAATTAAAAAAAAAAATTTTGAAAAAAAATTTTAAAAAAAAATTTTAAAAAAAAAAAAATTTTTAAAAAAAAAAAAAAATTTTTTAAAAAAAAAAAAAAATAAAAAAATTTTTTTAAAGCACATAAAACATGTAACCTACCTTCAATGGTCAGATTGGCAGTAGTTTCCACACTACCCAAAGGATTGACAGCCTTTACCGTGTATTCACCCTTCTCCGACTTCTTGGGTGTAATCAATGTCAAGGTATGCAAATCCTTATCAGACTTGGCATTCTTTATGGGTTTGCCATCCTTATACCAGGTTACCTTAGGCGGTGGATTACCCACTATATGCGTAGATAATACCACACTCTCACCCTCACGTATAACCATATTACGCAAAGGTTCCAATATCTGTGGCGCTTCCTTATCGCTGGTTCTTACCTTTAAGGTAATGGGCAGACGTGCTTCACCCTCACGATTGGTGGCAATCACTTCATAAATGCCCTCTTGTGATTTCTTCACCTTGGTTATATGCACCACACTGCAGTACATATGCATATCAGATTCGGTGACAATGCGTATATTCTTAATTTCCTCCTCATCAATATCTTCACCATTGAAAGTCCATACAATATCGGGTTCAGGCACTGCCACAAGTCGACACTCCAATATGACATTGGTATTCTCATCCACATATTGAGCCTTTGGTTTTTTCGAGAATGTTGGCGGTATGCCCTCCAGTATATCAGCCAATGATGATTCACGTGACATACTTCTACGCGATAAGGCGGTGGCATCAGAACCATGATCCGACAAGGGACTCTCCACCATCAATTCGGTGGTACTGGAAGTAAAACCAGCTGCATTCTTAGCCACACAGGTAAATTTGCCCGCATCTTCTGGGAAAACTTCACGTATAATTAAAGTGGCCACATTATCATCATCGTAGAACATTTGGAAATCTTGAGAGGGTTTGATAATGGCAGTTTCGCGGAACCAGGCAATCTGTGGACGTGGATTACCCTCCACTTTGCATTCGAATTGTACCGTATAACCATCAGGTGTGTGAATGGGTTGTAGTTTCTCAATGAAACGTGGAGCAATGGGCTTATCTGCCGGTCCAGGACCTTTGTACAAGCACAACAAAACATAAAGTAAACCACCAGAAAACATTTAACATGGTTGTACAAAGACTTACGTTCAAACACGGGTAGTTTATCAATCTTCTCGTGCAACTTATTCTGAACATATTGGGCATATTCCTCGGTTTCCATTAGATATTGTGCAGGCACCCAGCCTTCCTCTTCTGTTATGCTCTTCTTAACATACCACCATTCAGAGCTATGACGTCCGATAACGGTAACCTTTTCACCTTCTACCAGATTGATGGCCTCATCGTTATCGGCAATGTAATTGCATATCGAATACATTACATTGGGGATTTCAGATTCTGTAAACGGGGGGGAAATAGTTATTAAGTTGAATAATATGCGGTTTTTAACTAAAACTACACTCAGAGAAAAATTTAAAAATTAATTAGGGGAAATTCAAGTGCTGACCTAGTTCGGAATATCCAAATCTGTGAACAAAATTCTCCTTTCAAGTTCGTTTTGGGATTATAAATTCACTTAGGGCAGTTTTTTCATCTGCTGGATATTAAGAAAATATATGTTGCCTGCTTTTAGGCTGATCTTTAAAATATCGTGTGACAGCACTAAATTCAAGTGCGACTAAATTCGGAATATCCAAATCTGTGAGCAAAAATCTTATTTTAAGTTCGTTTTGAGTCAACTTTTCATCTGGTGGATATTAAGAAAATATTTGTTGCCTACATTTAGGCCGCCTTTTTAAATATCGTTTGACTAAACAGATCCTTGGTTACTTTCCAATTAGGTTAATTAATTTCCTAAGCCTAATTACAATGTGGAAAGCCAGCGCGGATCTGTTTAATCTTAGCATACATATTTCAAAAGCGACCTAAAAGCAGGCAACATTAATTTTCCTAATATCCACCTAGATTTTAAAAACATGATGAGATGAAGTTCCTTTTGGGATTATAAATTCACTAAGGTCAGTTTTTTTATCTGGTGGCTATTAAGACAATTTTTGTTGCCTTCTTTTAGGCTGCCTTTTAAAATATCGTTTGACTAAACAGATCCTAGCTTACTTTCGAATTAGATTAATTAATTTCCTAAGCGTAATTACAATGTGGAGAGCCAGCGAGAATATGTTTAATCATAGCATAGATATTTAAAAAGCGACCTAAAAGTAGGCAACATTATTATTCATAATATCCACTTAGATTTGGAAATCATGAAGATGAGAAAACGTCCCTTAGGGCTTTTAAAGAAAATTTATGTTGCTTACTCTTAAGGCATCTTTAAAAAATCATACGTACGTAGACACAGGCAAAGATATATGAAAGCGACCTAAAAGTAGGCTACACAATTTTTTTCTTCAAAAACCTGATTTTAAAATCATGAAGATCAGAAAACGGCCCTAAGTAAATGAATAATCCAAAACGAACTTAAAATTAATTAAATTAACTTGCAATCAAAAATTTTTAATCTAAATTGTATGCCCAAAAATTTTCTTTATAGAAAAAATTTAGTCTTAATAATTTTGATTTAATTTTTTAATGCTATTCATTATAGAAAAATAAATGAATTTAAAATAGAAATTAATTATTCCTTTACAGCTCTGATCTATATGATAAAGTTATCGGATTTTGTTCAAATTTTTAAAAATTATATAAAACCCTCATTGATATAATTTGTCTTTACTTACCCACAACATTCATCTCCCTGGTGATATTCAGCGATGCTCCATCTAACCCAAAAATTAAATCATTATTAATATTTCATCATAATTTGGTTTCAACACTTAAACAATTTTGAATATTTTTGTTAATGTTTCGCCACAATGAAAAGGTTATACATTAGTCACTAACATTTATGTTGGGTACTTTTACCTTGCTACGCTGATATCATATAAGCTCATTGATTTTATTTGTTAAAATAAAAGTGAAAATAAAGCAATTTCATGTTTATTTACCCGATACCGAAACCGAAACTTACCTTCATTGAAAAGTTGTTGTACCACTTTACGCTTCTTCTTGAATGTCAGCGAGTCTTCGTCATAGGTCACCGAATCGCGCTTGGGATGGCGTATGCCTATTAGGAACTGTTCCTCTTCCTCATCTTGCACCGAATAACTGGGCTTGGGTTGTTTCTTGGGTTTCAGCTTGAAATCAACCTCATCTGGTGGCAATTCTTCAACGAAATATTCTTCAGGTTCCTCTACCTCATCGATGGTATCCTCATCATCGTGAATTTCTTCTATAATAGGTCCTTCACCATCATCGTAATCTTGAATGATCTTGATCCTAGCCTCATCAGTTGCCTCGTTGTAAGTTTTCTTTATGGGCTTCTTGAGCTTCACCTTGCCCGACATTGATACTTCCTCTTCGGCGTAGGAGTCCAGAGCAATGTTGAATTCTTGATCAACATCCTCTTTGGTCTTTGTGGTCTTGGCACGGAAGGTAACATTCTCCACATCAGCGTATTCGGGTATGTCCACCTTCTTGCGACGTTTCAGCTTTTTGACCGTATACTCTTGATCATCTTCTTCGGTAACTTGCAATGGTTTAGGCTTACGACGCTGACTTACTACAAATTCTTCAACATCATCGCCCTCTTCATATTCCTCTTCCAGACGTTTGATGGAGAGTTCGGCTGCGGCTTCATCCATGGTTGTGGGCTTGACAGGACGTTTTTTCATGACTGTCGCTGCTTCCTCAACGCCTTCGGTTATGGTGTGTGGCTTTTTGAATGAAAGACTGAATTCCGTTTCTTCCAGCTCCTCAACGGTAGGCTCAATAACTTTCTTGGGCTTTCTACGCATGACAATGGCTTCTTCAATGATTTCTTCTTCCTCAATTTCCACGGGTCTTTCTTCGATAACGGTTTGTTGTAGTTGCAACTCATCTGCCGCTTCTTCCACTGGTTTTTGTGGCTTCTTCTTTTTCTTAAGCTGCACCGTTTCATCAGAAGTTTCTTCAGTAACCTTCTTCTCCTGCGGCAGTTTAACGTCCACGGAGAATTCTTCCTCCTGTACCGCTTGAGGTTTCTTGGGCTTAAGTGTGACTTCAGCTGCCACTTCTTCTTCCTCGACAGGCTCGGGTTTCTTTAGCTTAATGACCGCTGCATCAACCATGTCCTCTGGTACGGGTTCGGGTTTGACAGTCTTCTTCTTCTTAAGTTGGACTTCTTCTACCACCTCTTCTTCTACAATGGGTTCGGGTATAACCTCTTCTTCAACCTTAACAGTCAGTTCTTCAGCAGCTGCTTCTTCCACAGGCTTCTTGGGCTTCTTCTTGACTATCTTAGCTTCCTCCTGTACTTCTTCCACCTTTGGTTTCGGCTTGAGCGTAACTTCAGCTTCTGGCTCGTCAATCGGCTTCTTTTTAGGTAAAGTCACCTGCTCTTCCACTGGAGCTTCTGGTTGGGTTTCCTTAATACCAAATTTATATTCCTGGGGCTTCTCTTCTGGTACCTCTTCGATTTCCTCAATGATTTCTTGAACTTCTGCCTCAGCTGGAATATCTTCGGTCAGGGTTACCTTGAGCTCTGCAGCTGCTTCCTCTTCTTGAACTGGTTTCTTGGGCTTCTTTTTGATTTTGGCCTCTTCAGTGACTTCCTCAACTGGTTGTTTGGGTTTAATCACAAACTCAGCCTCGGGTTCTTCTACTACTTGAGGTTCAGCTGCCTTGGGCTTCTTCTTTTTCTGTATGGTAACCTGTTCTTCGGGCAACTCTTCCACAGTGGGTTCTTTTAGGGCAAACTTAAAGTCTTCCGGTTGCTCTTCCGGTGCCTGGGTTTCCTCTACCGTTTCAATTTCTTCAATTTCCTGAACTAAGTCTTGTGGTGGAGCAACTTCTTCTATAATGGTAACCTTGAGTTCTGCAGCTTCCTCTTCCGTGGGCTGTTCTGGCACTACAATAATGCTTTCGCTAGCTTCAACTTCATCCACAGGCTTGGGAGTGCTAACAGTTACTTCAGCTTCTGGTTCTTCTGTAACCTGAGGCTTTGGTTTCTTCTTACGAGTTATCTTGACTTCCTCTTCTTCCACTTCTTCGACTATTTCACGTGGCGTTTCATCAATAACTCTAACCTTGTGTTCTTCATAGATTTCAGGTTCGGGTTCTTCCACAATGGGTTCAGTCTCCACCGTTTCTTCCTGAGGTATAACCTCAACTGGCTTTTCAGGTTCGGTTTCCTTAATGCCAATTTTGTAAGTCTTTTCTTCCACAGTGGCTGCCACTTCTTTCACCTCAGTTACCAATTCTTCAACTTCTTCAATTATGGGAATTTCTTGTGGAATTTCTTCAGTGATCTGAATCTTCAATTCTTCAGCATCCACTTCCTTTACCTTCTTCTTGGGTTTCTTGGTCTTGATTTCGGCCTGCTCGGAGACTTCTTCAATGGGCTTGCTCTCCTTCAGCACTATTTCGGTAGCTGGCTCATCGGCAAAGGTTACAGAAGGTTTGCGTTTCTTCACCGTGAATTGAGCCTCACTTGGCTCCTCTGGTTGCTTAGTTTCAGTTTCGGATACGCGTACAGTAAACTCTTCGGGTTTTTCCTCAACTGGAGCCTTCTTCTTTTTAACCACTTCAGCTTTAGGTGCCTCCTCAACAATTTCTTCGGGAACAGGTGCTTCGCTTTCCGATACGTGTACAGTAAACTCTTCATGTTTTTCCTCAACTGCAGCTTCCTTTTGTTTTACAACTTCAGGCTTTGGAGCTTCAACCACAATTTCTTCGGGAACAGGTGCTTCGCTTTCTACCACCTTGATGTCTAGCATGGCCGCCTCTTCTTCAGTTTTCTTAGGTTTCTTGGTTTTCTTCTGCTTTATTTCAGTTTCCACATGAGTCTCTTCTGTGACCTTTGGTTCGGTCAAGACAAATTCAGCCTCAACTTCTTCGGGTGCCTTGGTTTTTGGCTTGACAAAAACTTCTTGTGGTATCTCTTCCTCAGGCTGTTCTTCTATTTCTGACACCTTTTCGGCCTGAGATTCAGTGAGGGTGAACTCATACGAATCGAACTTTTCAACCGGCTTGGGTGCTGCTGGAGCCTCCACAATTTCCTCTGGAACTTCTTCTTCAACTTCCTTAGGTTTCTCCTGCACGGCTTCAGTTTCAGTTACACTAAATTCGTAGGACTTTGGTTTCTTGGTCTTTTTCTTTTCTTCAAGTTTCTCCTCTACCACAATTTCTTCTTCTTCTACGGGTAACGGCTGCTCTTCCACCACAACCACTTGCTCTTCTTTAACTTCTTTTACTGGTTTCTTCTTGGTCTTTTCTTTAATTTTGACCTCCTGTTCAACGGGTTCCTCAGGTTGTGGCTCTGTTAGCTTCAGTTCCACCTCAAACTCTTCTGGTTCTTGTTCTGGCTGTTGAACAGGTACCACAAGTTCAGCGCTTACTTCCTCAGGCTCCTGTATTTCTTGCTGGGGTTCTTGTAGAGTGACTTCATACTCTTCGGGCTGCTGTGGCTTGGGTTTCTTCTTGCGTGTGACTACCTTTTCTTCAATCACTTCCTCTGTGGTTTCTTCCCTCTGATCGAAATCAATAACCCGTACCTTATGTTCTTTGGGAGCCTCTTCTGGTTCCAAAACTGTGGTGGTGATTTTATATTCCACTGGCACCTCTTCTGGCAGTTCTTCTGGTTGTGGCACTTCTTCAACGACCTCAACTTGTGAAATTGGTGCCGGTTTGGGCTTCTTTTGTTTCACCTTGACTTCCTGAGGTTTCTCCTCCTCAAGAGGTTGCTCTACCTCAGCTTCTTCTTCCTGTACGGAAATTTCGTATGCTTCTGGCTTTTGCTCGGTAATTTCTTCCTCCTGGGGTTTTTCTTTCTTTGCCTTAGGTTTCTTGGGTTTCTTGATTTCATCTACTTCGACGGTGACTTCAGCCTCTTTGGGCTTGGGCTCCTCGGGTTGAGGTTTTACCACAGCTTCTTCAACCGGAGTCTCTTCAGTTACCTTTTCAACTGGTTTAAGCTTAAATTCAGCATCAGTTTCTTCAGGAGCTTTACGCTCTGGCTTACGGAATTTAACTTGCTCTTCGGGCACTTCTTCTTCTGGCTTTGGTTTTCCAGGCACAATCTCTGTTATGATGGTCTCCGGTTCCGGCTTGGTCTTGTCTTTGGGCTTGTATTTGGTTTTTGTGGGCTTCTTTGGTTTTTCCGGCATATCGGGATGCTCAATGGGTTCAAGTTCTTCGGGCACATATTCAGGACTTTCAAAGTCAATGGGCTCGAAAGGCTTAACCTCGAATTCTCCTTCTTTAGGCTGCTTGGGCTGCTCTTCAACCACAACAGCTTGCTTGGGCTTGGGCTTGAGCTCAACTTCCTCTTCAACTTCTTGTGGCTTTTGTGGAATCTTTTTGAGTGTAACATTCTCGGGTTGCTCTTCCTCTTTAGGCTTCTTCTTACCCTTGCCCAGCTTAAGCTTAACTTCCTCTTGCTGCTCCTCGGGCTTGGGTACTTTTTCGGGTTTCTGATACGGTGCCTTCTCTTCCGGCTCCTCCTCGCTGCTCACATACTTCTCATACTTTTCAAGTTCCACCTTCTCCAAATCATCCTTGATCTTCTTAATTTTCTTAGTCTTACGTGGCTTGAACTTGAGCAGTTCTTCGGCTTCCTCAATATTACGAGATAGCTCACCATTTTCTTTGGTAGCACCGATTTCAGTGAGCTTAGGCATAAGTGGTGCCGGCGGATACTCTACCATAACCATGCGAGCCTTAAGCCTGAATTTGGGTAGCTGCACGGTTTGCTCTTCAGCGGGCTTTTCCTTGCGTTTGCCAGGCTTTAGCTTCACTGTCTTGGGCACCTCTGCAGCTTCAACTATGGTCAACTTGGTAGGCTTATGTTCGGTGCGCTCTATTTTCATGGGCTCCAGATTGGCGAATTCCGGTTTCAGTTTCTTGGGCAAATCGAATTCATGTTTCTCATATTTCTCCAATTCGGTTTTCTCAATTTCTTGCTCCAAGAGTTTACGTATAATCTCATCATGATCATCGGTCTTCTTTTTGACAATCTTCTTCTTTTTGGTCTTTGGCTTGGTGACATCCTCAACAATGTCCTCAACCGAGGGCTGTTCATCCTCCTCTTCCAATTCCTCCACAATGGGCTGTGACTCTTCCACCTCGGCGACTTCATCGATAACTCGTACTTCCAAAATCTTATCCGGTTGCGGCTCTTCCTCAACGGGCTCTTCATCTATGACCGTAATATGATAGTCTTTGTGAACCTCTGGTAAATCACCTGTTATGAAAAATGCATTCAACATTAAGATAAATACAATTCTTCGAAACTGAAGAAAAGCCTATGGGGTCCGTGCATTGCTTTGGCAGAGCAAGCAAATCGTTGAACTGGACAGAAGACATATAATACATTTTTTTTTGTCGTAGGGCTAGATATATACAGCATCTGGTAGTAAGAGCTTAACCAATTTGAGTTAGGTATGAGGTAAGGAAAAAAATAAAAAACTTGAAAAAAAAAAAAATTTTTTAATTTGAGTAACATTAGTGTAATAAATGGTGTAAATTTGAAGTGAGCAAAAATTATTATTTATTTTAAATATAACCACATGCTTTTGGGGGTTAGTGTGTTGTTGTTTTTTTTTTTGGGTTGGGGAGAAAGGGAAAAAGAGCTTTGAACCGCAAATATGCTCATCAGCGAGACAGATAGAGAGAGAGAAAGAGAGAGAGAAAAAAAGTAGAGGAAGGTAAAGGCTTAGGCAAAATGGAAATCAACGTTGGAGTAAACAAAGGCAAAAAAGACACAGACAAAAGGAGCAAAAATGGTGACTTCCACAAAACTCTCATCTAATAACTTACTTGTTTCAACGCTTTTAACTGTGTCTGGTTTTGTTTTCTTATGTTTAACTGTTTTCTGAATTGTATCTTTAGTGTCATCTTGAGTGGGTATCTCATCTTGTGCGCTTGGTGTAATTTGTGCTGTGGCTGTGTCCTCGGGTTGTGCGATTTGAGTTGGTGTGATTTGTTCGGTCTCTGTCGGTTCGTCTGGTTTGATTATTTGGTCGTGTTCTTTGATTTTCGGTTTCTTGGGTTTCTTAAGAGGTTGTGTGGTGTCGGGTTCTGTAGTTGTTTCGTCTGGTTTAATGTCCGTCACATACTCTTCGTCCTTAGGTTTGTCTGTCTTTTCTGGTAACTCTACCTTTTCATACTGTTCCAATTCAGTCTTGGGTATTTCCTCTTCTATTAGTTTCTGTACATAATCCTGCAATTCATCTTTCTTGACCTTCTTAACTGTTTTCTTAGGCTTAGGTTTGCTGGGTTTATCTACTGTCTGCTCTTCAGGTTGTTCTTCTAACGTTTGTACCGGCTTAAACTCTGGTTCTTCATCAACTATTACCGTTACCGTATCATTATCCTCGCTCTCTATGGTGGTTATCTTAAATGTGGTATCTTCCTGTGGTCCCTTCTTCTTAAGTACACGCTTGGTAGTTTTCTCTTGTACAGGTTTACCTTCTTCCGTTACCACTTCTTGTATAAGCACCTCTTCAGGCTGTACCTCGATGACTTCAACTGGTAGTGGCTGCACTTCAGGTGCCTCCTCTTCCAGTATTCTTACTTCAGCCAAAGGTTCTGGCTTAGTTGTTTCCTCTTTGGGTGACTCCTTGGGCTTGGTCTTTTTGTCTTTCTTGGGCTTTTCTGTGGGTGCCTCTTCTGTGACTTCAATTGGTAGAGTTTCAGTTGGTTTCTCCTTTGGAGTTGATTCAAATTCCAGTTTCTCATACTTTTCCAGTTCTGTCTTGGGCGTTTCCATGTCAATTAACTTTTGTATATAGTCGTGAATATCATCCTTTTTGACTTTCTTGGTTTTCTTTTTGGGCTCCTTGGGCTTTTCCTCCTTGGTGACAGGTTCTGGTGCGTACTCTACTATTGTTACCTCCGCCTCTGGCTGATCATCCCTTACCACTTCTATAATCTCTATTTCACCCTCACCCTCAGGACGTTTTATTTTGCGTTTAGTTGTGACTTGCTTATGAACTTCACCCGCCTCATCTGTGGTTTCCTCCACCTGGGTCACACTTTCAATTACCTCCACAGTGAAAGGCTTTTGCTCTTCTGGTTCTGTTAAGCTTTCCTTGACAGAAACTTCGTACTTTTCTGTTTCGGGTTGCTCGAGCTTCTCTTGTACCTTTTTCGGTGTCTTTTTCTTTTCAGGCTTGGTTTGGGTTACTTCTTCCTCTTGGAGAGTCACACTATAGTCCTGCTGCTCTGGTTGTTCCACTGGAGTCTCTTCTTGTTTCACTTCGTAGGGTTTTTCGCTGGTTTCTTCTTGTGGCTGCTCTTCTTGAACTTTAACCTTTTGTTTGGGCTGCTTTTTCTTTTCAGGTTTCTTGATTTCTTCTGTGAGTTCAATTTCATGTTCAGGTTCTTCAGGCTGGCTGGGCACAGTTTCTTCTACAGATATAACGTTATCAGGGATAGGAGTTTCCTCGGGTATACTTTCCACTACACTAATTTCTTCCTCTGTGGGCTTTTCTTCTTCGTTTGCTTGTGGTTTTTCCTTCTTAGGTTTCTTCTTAGGCTTTTCAGTAGTTGGCTTAGTGGGAGTTTCCTCTATAACTACTATATCATCAGCTGTTTCTAGGGGCTTTGGAGCCTCTTCTTCCATTACCTGCATGATAAAGTCTTCCGCATCCTGTTTCTTAATCTTTTTGGTACGTTTTTGCTTAACTACAGGTTCTGCTTGTTCTTCGGTCTCCTGTGGTTGTGTGGTAATAACTGTTATTTCAGACTCATTGGTATCCTGATCTATAATCTCAGTTATGTCATGTACTATTTCTTCCTCACCCTTTTTCTGTTTTATTTTCTTGGTCTTGACCAGCTTTTCCTTAATTTTACCTTCCTCATCGGGCAGCTGTTGAGTCTCTACGGTTTCTTCTAGTACAGTGATTTCGAAAGATGTTTCTTTAGGTGTTTCGGGCAAAGTTTCTATAACTTTAATGGCTAGCGTGGGTTTTTCTTCGGAAGCTTCAGCTATTGGCTTTTGCACTTCCTGGGGTTGCTCTTCAGTTGTTTCTTCGGTGGTATCGGTTGGTTGTTCTTCTGTGACTTTAACTTTTTTCACTGGCTTCTTTTTCATTTTGACCGGTTCATCCAAATCAATCTTTTCATATTTCTCCAGCTCAGTTACAGGTATATCCTGTTCTATAAGTTTCTGTATATAATCATGAAGATCGTCTTTAGCCACCTTTTTGGTCTTCTTAACCTTTTTGGGCTTCTCTTCGGCGGGTAGTTCCTCCTCAGGTTTAGTTTCAGCCTCTTCTGTAGTGACTATTACCTCATACTCGGGTATATCTCCTGTCATGGTCTCAACAATTTCAATAATTTCCTCCTTGGGTCCAATCTGCTTCTTGATCTTACGTTTGGTCACTGTTTGCTTGGTGGTTTCTCCCTTATCATCGACAACCTCCTTTTCTTCTGCCTGAGTTTCGATTTCTTCTATCTGGAAGCTGGGCTCTTCGGTGGGCTTAACCAGTTCAGATTCTGTGATTACAATTTCCTGTTCTGGATACTTCTCCTGCTCTGAAATTTCCTCAGTGGTCACCTTAACCTGGAAATCTTCTGGACTTTCTAACTGTTCGGTTTGTTTGACAGCTTTAGGTTTAGAAGGTTTCTTGGGCTTCAAGGGTTTCTTCTCTTCCACCAGGGTCTCTTCTGTTATACCAATAGTGTAGTCGGGGGAAGTTTCCGTGAGTTCTTCAGGTGTGGCTTCCACAGTTTCTTCAGGAACTTGCTCTTCAACTTCAGGCTTCTTCTGTTCAGGCTCTTCAGTCTCGGTGACTTTGTATTTCTTGGCTGTTTTCTTGGGCTTTTGTGGTAATTCTTCTGGGATTTCTTCAACTTCACTCTCTACCATTTCAACTGGCAATTGTTCTACAAATTCTTCTATAACATTAACCACATAGTTCTCAATATCCTCCGCCTTAAGTTGTTTGGGCTTCTTAATGATTTTCTTTGCAGGTTTGGGCTTTTCATCCTCGGTAACTTCAGGTTGATCTTCCGTTAATTCTACTACTGTCACTTCGGCTATGGGCTGATCTGGGCTAGTAGTTTCAGTTATCTCGAAAACATTTTCTTTCGAACCCTTCCTACGCACCACCTTACGTTTCTTAACAGTAACTTCCCTGACAGTACCTTCCTCAGTAGGTTGCTCAACCACTTCTGTGGTCTGTTCTAATTCCTCCAAGGGCACGGGTACTGACTCGGTAATTTTTACTTTCTTTGTCTTTTCCTTTTTAGTTTTCGGTTTAGCTACTTCTTCAGTGATATCCTCTATAAACTGCATGGGTTCAACAAGTTCATCCGAAACGTTTACCAAATATTTGGTGTGTTCTTCCGTAGGTAAAGGCAATTCCTCAACTTCCTCTGGCACTAAAGTGGGTTGCTCCGGTTCAACGACTTCCGGTTCAATTTCTTGTACATCAAACTCATGTATGGTAACCGGTAGACCATCCACCACTTCCACAGTCTTCTTGTGTTGAGTCTTGACCTTTTTCTTGGGCTGTTTAGGTTTGTCTTCCATTTCTGTGGGCTCATATTGTTCCAGATCTGTTTTGGTAATTTCTTGTTCGATAAGCTGTTGTATATATTTATCTAGGTCATCCTTAACTGGTTTCTTCTTTTTCAGCTTTTGTACTACTTTAAGCGGTTGCTCCTGCTCCTCCTGGACCAATGGAGTATCTTCTGTAGGAAGTTCTATGGTGGTAAACTCTATATCGGCCTCTGGTTTATTTTCCTGATATGTTTCGGTTATTTCAATGAGATACTCCTTGGGACCTTCCTTCTTTTTAAGTTTTTTGATGGTTTTGACTTGCTTAACTTCTTCACCTTCTTCATTGATGATATCTTCCACGACAGTTTCAGGAGCCAGTTCCTCTATGCGTATGGTATGTTCGACAGGTTTCTTGGCGGGCTTTTTGGGTTTACTAGTTTTGGTTTTAACGGTCGAAGTGTCTTCGGTGATTTCAGGAATCATTTCTTCGGCTGTAACATATTCTTCCTCCGATTCTTCGAACTTTTGTGGTTCTACAAACTCCTCTAGTATATTAATCACATAGCTCTGCACCTCCTCAGGTTTGAGTTTCTTGGACTTTTTAAGAGGTTTCGGTTCCTTTGTTACGGGTTTTTCTTCTTCAGGTTGTTCTGGCTCGGTGATTTCCACAATAGTTACTTCCGCTAAGGGTTCATCATTGGTAGTGGTTTCAGTAATTTCGAATAGTTGTTCTATGGGTCCCTGTTTACGGGAAACCTTACGTTTCTTCACTTGTACCTGCTTTTCAATGCCATCATCTTGGGTTACTTGAGTGATTTCCACAGTTTCTTCCACCTCTGCTATGATAGGCTTCTCTGGTATCTCCTCTACTACCCGGATTTTCTTTTCTTTCTTTGATTTTGGCTTGGGTTTTTCTTCAATAACCTTAACTTGCTCTTCCTCGGATTCTTCGAACTTTTGTGGCTCTACAAACTCCTCTAGTATATTAACGACATAGCTCTGCACCTCCTCAGGTTTCAGTTTCTTTGATTTTTTAAGCGGTTTCGGTTCCTTTGTTACGGGTTTTTCCTCTTCAGGTTCGGTGATCTCCACAATAGTTACTTCCGCTAAGGGTTCATCATTGGTAGTGGTTTCGGTAATTTCGAATAGTTGTTCTATGGGACCCTGTTTACGTGAAACCTTACGTTTCTTCACTTGTACCTGCTTTTCAATGCCATCATCTTGGGTTACTTGAGTGATTTCCACAGTTTCTTCCACATCTTCTATGATAGGCTTCTCTGGTATCTCCTCTACTACCCGGATTTTCTTTTCTTTCTTTGATTTTGGCTTGGGTTTTTCTTCAATAACCTTAACTTGCTCTTCCTCGGATTCTTCGAACTTTTGTGGCTCTACAAACTCCTCTAGTATATTAACGACATAGCTCTGCACCTCCTCAGGTTTCAGTTTCTTGGATTTTTTAAGCGGTTTCGGTTCCTTTGTTACGGGTTTTTCCTCTTCAGGTTCGGTGATCTCCACAATAGTTACTTCCGCTAAGGGTTCATCATTGGTAGTGGTTTCGGTAATTTCGAAAAGTTGTTCGATGGGACCCTGTTTACGGGAAACCTTACGTTTCTTCACTTGTACCTGCTTTTCAATGCCATCATCTTGGGTTACTTGAGTGATTTCTACAGTTTCTTCCACATCTTCTATGATAGGCTTCTCTGGTATCTCCTCTACTACCCGGGGTTTCTTTTCTTTCTTTGATTTTGGCTTGGGTTTTTCTTGTTCTTCCTCCGATTCTTCGAACTTTTGTGGCTCTACAAACTCCTCTAGTATATTAATCACATAGCTCTGCACCTCCTCAGGTTTCAGTTTCTTGGACTTTTTAATCGGTTTCGGTTCCTTTGTTACGGGTTTTTCCTCTTCAGGTTCGGTGATCTCCACAATAGTTACTTCAGCTAGGGGTTCATCATTGGTTGTAGTTTCGGTTATTTCAAATAGTTGTTCGATGGGACCCTGTTTACGTGAAACCTTACGTTTCTTCACTTGTACCTGCTTTTCAATGCCATCATCTTGGGTTACTTGAGTGATTTCCACAGTTTCTTCCACATCTTCTATGATAGGCTTCTCTGGTATCTCCTCTACTACCCGGATTTTCTTTTCTTTCTTTGATTTTGGCTTGGGTTTTTCTTCCACAACCTTAACTTGCTCTTCTTCCTCGGATTCTTCGAACTTTTGTGGCTCTACAAACTCTTCCAATATATTTATGACATAGTTCTGCACCTCCTCAGGTTTAAGTTTCTTGGATTTTTTAAGCGGTTTCGGTTCCTTTGTTAGGGGCTTATCTTCCTCAGGTTGTTCTGGTTCGGTGATCTCCACAATAGTTACTTCCGCTAAGGGTTCATCATTGGTTGTAGTTTCGGTAATTTCGAATAGTTGTTCTATGGGTCCCTGTTTACGGGAAACCTTACGTTTCTTCACTTGTACCTGCTTTTCAATGCCATCATCTTGGGTTACTTGAGTGATTTCCACAGTTTCTTCCACATCTTCTATGATCGGCTTCTCTGGTATCTCCTCTACTACCCGGATTTTCTTTTCTTTTTTCGATTTTGGCTTGGGCTTTTCTTCCGTAACCTTAACTTGCTGTTCCGCAGGAGTTTCCAAAGTATCTTCTATATCTTCCTCGATCATTTCAATGGGTTGGAACTCTTCTTCAGGTTGATCTGGCTCAAACTCCTGTATACTAAACTCGTGAATAGTTATGGGTACACCCTCTACCACTTCAGTGGTCGTTTTGCGTTGTTTCTTAATTTTCTTGGGTTTCTTTATAGCCTCCGGTTCGGTATCCACTACCGTATGTTCGTATACTTCTAGCTCAGTTTTGGGTAGTTCTTCTTCTATCAACTCTTGTATATAAGTGTCCAAACTTTCAGCTTTAGGTTTCTTCTTTTTCACTATTTTGATTTTATGTTCTTCCTCGGGTTGTGTTTCCTGTCCAGGCGTTATTTCGGTGGTTTGAATTACCAGTTCCGCTTCTGGTTTATTTTCCTCATAAGTTTCCACCACTTCAATTAGATATTCTTTGGGTCCCTCCTTCTTTTTAATTTTACGCTTAGTGGTCACTCGCTCAACTTCTTGGCCTTCTTCATTAACTATATTTTCGGTGATAATTTCAGGTGCCAGTTCTTCAATGCGTATGGTATATTCTGAAATAGGTTGTGGAGCAGTTTCCTCTTTAGGTTTCTTGACGGACTTCTTTTTGGTTTTGGGTGCTGTATCTTTGATGTCCACAGAGTATTCTTCATAAGCAGGAGCTTCGCTAGTTTCCAAGGATTCAATGGGTTGCTCTTCTACCTGAGAGTCTTCTTCAGTCTTCAGAGGTTCAGTTTCCA
Organism: Lordiphosa mommai; assembly: GCA_018904225.1. Classification (NCBI taxonomy): domain Eukaryota; kingdom Metazoa; phylum Arthropoda; class Insecta; order Diptera; family Drosophilidae; genus Lordiphosa; species Lordiphosa mommai. The sequence continues at coordinate 136,955 of JAEIFT010000390.1, read as the reverse complement.
CAATTTTAACTTTCTTGGGTTTAGTGGTCTTCTTTTTCTTTTCTGTGCTTACTTCAGTAATATCTTCAACTAATTTCTCTTCGGTGGGCACTTCTTGTTCGGTATCCTCTTCCACAACTGTGGTTCTAAAGCTGGTGAAGTCCTCTTCAGGAGAAGTCTCCTTTTCAGTTACTTCAGGCATATCTTCTGAAATTCTGGCCAACAGTTCTGAAGGTGCCTCTTCAATGACACTTACAATATATTCCTTGAGTTTTTCCTTCTTCACCTTCTTAATAGTTTTCTTAGGTGTTTCTGGCTTATCTTCCATAGGTACTTCAGTTGTTTCTTCAATAGTTTCAGTGGTTATAACTATGACCTTTGCTTCATCATCTTCTTCATCTGATTTGGCAGTCTCCAGTATGTGAATCTCATACTGTTTGTCACCCTTGCTGGTCTTGACCTTGCGTTTTTTCGTTATTTTCTGTTCCTTAAGTTCAATTTCCTCGGGAATTACTGAAACTGTTTCAACATCTTCCTCTATAACAACTATGGGTAGAGTTTCGCTGATTTCTGCAATTATATCATCCAAAACTGGTGAAATTTCTGTCTCTGTTTTTTCAATTTCCTCCACTGGAATGGGCTCCAGATCGGTTCTATTGATTTCAAATTGTTCATATACCGGTACACTTTCCGTTTCAAAGGTTTCCGCTTCCTTAACCAATTTCTTGGCTTTGGGTTTCTTCGGTTTTGGTTTTTCCAGGGGTTCTTCTTCTGTGATGCCCACCTGTAGGATTTCGCCTTCCTCAATAACAGCCTTTTGTGGTTTAACCTTTTGCTTTTTGGCTTTCTTGGGTTTGCCATCGACATCAATTTTCTCATATTTCTCCAACTCGGTTATGGGTATTTCAGCATTTATCAATTGCTGTATATAGGCATCCAGTTCATCCTTTTTCATTTTCTTGGTCTTCCTCTTGGGTTTCGTTTCACTGGTTTGCGGCTTATCCATTTCCTCGGTGGTCTCAGTTGAAGTGATGGTTACCTCATACAAAGGCTCCTCCGACTCACTGGTGGGTAGAGTTTCCACAATTTCCAAAATCTCTTCCACATCTCCCTTTTGATGCAGTATTCTACGTTTCTTAACCTTTTCGGGTTGCTGGTCGTCCTCTGCTGGTACAATTTCTTCGGGTAGTTCGGTCAGCTTGACCTCATAGAAATCTTCCGTTCTAGTTTCGTAGAATTTCTGTTCTGGTTCTTCTTTCAATTCAGCCACAAATTCATCCAATTCCTGTTTGTTCATACGCTTGACCTTCTTTTTCAAAGGTTTTTTCTCTTTCGTTTCATCCTCGACTATTTCGGTACTGGTGACGGTTACTTCGTAAAGTTGGTCTACGCTATCTTCGGGTGAAACTTCTACTATGTCTATAATGTTTTCTTCCAAATTGGTTTTAAGTTTAAGTTTACGTTTCTTCTTGGGTTCTTTCAAAGGTATCTTACTGGTGTCAACTATATCTGCTGGCTTAGCTTCGGGTTCCAATTCAGTTAGCTCATACTTAAAGAATGGCTTCAATTTGACCTCTTCCTTGGTATCCTCAGGCTTGTCGCCTTGACGTTTACGTAGTTTCAACTCTTCACTGGGTGTTTCTTCTGGTTCCTTGGGTTTGCCTGGTATAATTTGATATTCTTTGGTCTCTGGTGTAGCTGTGGGCTTCTTCTTACGCTTATATTTGGGTTTGTCCTGTGTAGTAGTTTCCTCTTCTAAGGAGACATCAGACTCTTCTCTTACTTCTGTGGTACTTTCAAAATCTTTAAGTTCCATAGGTTCAAAGTGCAGCGAGTCATCAGCCTTTTCGGGCTTCTTGGTCTTCTTTTTCTTGGCTCCCTTTTCTTCGACCACTTCTTTGGGTTTTTCGCTGACTTCCTGCTCTTCGGCTTCCAATTTTACTGGTTTCAATTGAACCTCTTCCATTTCTTCCACATTCTTGGGTATCTTACCCTTGCCCATTTTTAATTTTCTAGCTTCTTCTGGGATTTCCTCTTTAGGCTTTTTACCGCGTTTGTATTTCGGCTTCTCTAACTCCTCTTCTGAGGGTAAACTCTTGTCATCATCAAATGTTTCCAGATCTGGCTCTTCCAGTTCTGCCTTTACGGGTTTGGTGTGCTTAAATTTCTTAGGACGGAATTTCAAAACCTTTTCAGCCTCTTCTATATTACGCGAAAGTTCACCGTTATCGAGTATAGTTTCCAACTCGGTCACTACATAAGGGGAAGCAATATGGTGCGAATGGAATAAACCTGATCCAGCTCTTAAGTTTCTTATTTTTAAATGAAGCTTCTGGCTTCTTCTTCTTTTCTTCTTGAGGACGTTGTTTTGGCGTTTTAAGTTTCAACATTTGCGGGAATTCCGCCACAGAGCTTATTTCCACCATTTTGGGTCTCTTCACTTCAATTTTCTCAATTTTCATTGGAGTCAGTTTCATGGGTTGTTTAAACGCTGAGTCGCGTCGTGCCCTTTGTGGTAGTTCCATTTCAGTACGCTGATAGCCCTGCAAAACGGTTTTCGGTATTTCCTGATGTATAAGAAACTGTATGTACTCATCTAACTCATCACGTTTCGATTTAACCACCTTCTTTTTCTTCGGCTTTTCTTTCTTTTCCTCAACCGTAGGTTCCTCAACCTTAATCTCAACTAACTTTTTCGGTTTGCGTTTCTTAACAGTCTTGTCCGTAGTCGGTTCCCCTAGGCCCTCCTCTTCTGGTTCTAGTTCTAAAACTTCTTCTACCAATGTTTCGTCAATCTGTTCGAACGGTGTCTTGGGTGTCTTTTTCTGTTTAGGCTTTTTATCTTTAACCGGTGCTGTTTGTATGTTGTCCGCACTTACATCATCTGGTTCTGTGATAGTGTACTCTTTGTTGTATTGGTCTGTTTTGAGAAAGAATTATGTGTTTTGTTGTGTTAGCACTAAACTAATTTGTTACAATTTATATTTGCATTTCTTATAATGCTTTAAGACACATCAGCTTGACACTTTGTACAGTTCAAGTTGTGTGCTGGAATTTTGGTGCTTGCATTTTGGGTTATCTAAAAATTTGTGATGTACATAGTATCTTTTTTTTAAAAAACTTTTTTTGTTGGACAGTGGTGGAACAAACATTTGGACAAGAATTGTGGGTTATATTTGTTTAGGGTGGAAGAAAAAAATAAAGCGCGAGTCAGTTCAAAAATCGAAATATTTTCTAACTTTTAATTTAGGGAAAATCCACCCTCAAGCTCGGAAAATGTGGAGCGTTTTAAGGTCAAACGGTATTTTTTAACAGAAATATACGAAATTCGGGAATGGGAAAATAATTCTCAGCATTGGAAAATTCGTTGCTAAGGTCGGAAAATGGTGGACGGTGTAAGCTGTATGGCCAATAAAAAATTAACAAAAAGTTAGAAAGATTTCCTTTACATTTAGAGGGCGACAGTGGCTTTTTGTATATTATTCTTCGAGACTTTCAATTTAACCACAATATCATTTCTGTCCCAATGCTCTGTCCACCACTGTACATAAGTGCACTTGAGAATTTTTGGTTAGTATTGTGACAGGAATATCTCCTGTAGTTGTGTGTGCGTGCGTGTGTGTGTTGCGCGCATGTGTTTGTGATTCTTGATTTGTGTTATCGAATTGCAACTACTGTGATTGATTCCTTTCAAAATTACTGAATCGCAATCTCAAATCAAATTTGGTACGTATCATTCGATTGGTGTTCATTTACCAACTTAAAACGCGTCTTATGAAAGAATCTATGTATATCTAATAGTTTTAATGCGAAATGTTGTGAACAATCACCTGTTGGCTCGTTGACTTCAACAATTTCAACATCTGTTTGTGTAGTGTCTTCCTGTATGGGTTCAGTATCACTGAGTACTTCTTCAACCACGATGCCTTCCTCCTGTGAAACTCTTTTGTTTTCGGTTTGTATGCTTGTTTCTCCATCTTCGTTTTGTACAGACTTGAATGTTGTTATGTATACTGGGTGTTCCGTTTCAGTGTGTTCGGGCTTTGGTTTTTCCACTGTGTAGGTGTTTTGGATGATTATGATGATGGAATGAGTAGAAAAATAAATTATTAAGGTTCCAGTTCAAAGCAAATGATGCAATCAAATCAGAACAAAATCTAAAGAAAAAACATTACTTTGAAACCTCTCTTTTTTTAAGCTATGTATTGGCGAATTTGTATTAAAGGGAACTAAATTTGCGTATACTTCAATTTGAGACTTTTGTGTGGAATGTTGTGTATGCTTAGTGTGGTTATTTGTGTTCTTACCCCTGTGTTTGTGTGGCTTTTGTTTGTGTTTGGTAACCTTTTCATCATCAAGCTTACTAATGTCAATAATATCGGCAATGTTTTCATCGCTGACAACGCGTATTAGTGCAACCGGCTCTTTGCCCTCTTCTTCGATAGTTTGAATTTGGAAATATTCCTCTTCTTCGGGTCCTTGCTTCTTAAATGTTCGAGTTTTTGTGGTCTTCTTTCTGGGCTTCTTGTCTTCATCTATTTCTTCGGTGAAGACAATTTCCTCGGGCAATTCCTCAATCGGTATGGGCGTTATGGAGACTTCATCAGTCGGGACAATCTCTACCTGCACACTAGTCAAAGGTTCTTCATTATCCTCTTCGATAACCTGAACAGTAGTCACTTCGTCCAGTTTATCATCGATATTCTTTTTGAACGTTTTAGTCTTAACAGTCTTTTTCTTCTTGGTTCCATCTGGAGAGATAACTTCCAGTTCCGTCACTTGTTCTGGTAGCTCAACCGATGTAGAGTCATCATAAGATGGTTCCGTTATTGGCTGTTCCTTAATAGTTACAGAGTAAGTGGGCTTATCGTCATCTTGTTCCGTAATATCGATTTCAGTGATTTCTTCCGTGGTTTTCGTTGTGGGTTTTTTGATAACCCGTTTCTTGGTTTTAACAATCTTGGGTTGCCCCTCTTCATCAACAGTCTCAGATTCAACAACCTCGTCAGGCAATACAACTACCTCTGAAATCTTTTCTTCTGGTAGTTCCGGGAACGGAGCTACAAAGTTTTCGACAGTCACCTTAGTTTTTGGTGTTTTTTCATACTCCTCTACAGTTTGAACTTTGGTAACTTCCATGTTTGAGCCCTGAACCTTCTTAATAATTTTAGTCTTAATTACGGTTTTTGTAGGAGTACCGTCTTCCCTTTCAGAAAGAATTACAGATTTTCGTTCTGGTAACTCAAAGACTTGCACTTCATCTTCAGGTTTCTGGACAACAACTCTCTTTCTTGACTTGACCTTTCCGCCAAACGGACTCTTGAGATCAGTTTCTTCTACAGTCACAGTAGTTTCTGGTTTTTTGTCATCCTCTTCCACAGTTTCGATTTTAGTTACCTCTTCTATATCACCCTTCACTTTCTTAATAACACGTGTGCGAATCTTTTTCTTCTTTGGCGTACCGTCTTCGGTAATAGTTTCAACAACACGGACTTCTTCGGGAAGTTCCTCAATATCTTCAGGTTTATCATCCTCTTTAACAGTCTCTTCCACAGTCACAGTAGTTTCAGGCTGCTTGCCATCCTCTTCGACGGTTTCGATCTTGGTTATTTCTTCCTTGTCGCCCTTGACCTTCTTGATAACGCGTGTGCGAATCTTTTTCTTCTTTGGTGTTCCATCTTCGGAGATAGTTTCAACCACACGAACCTCCTCAACTTCTTGAATCTCTTGAGGGCGTTCTTCTTCCACAGGAACCTCCTCGACTGTGACAGTAGTTTCGGGTTGTTTATCATCCTCTTCAACTGTCTCGATCTTGGTGACTTCTTGCTTGTCACCCTTGACCTTTTTGATAACGCGTGTGCGAATCTTCTTCTTCTTTGGTGTACCATCTTCAGAAATAGTTTCAACCACACGAACATCCTCAACTTCTTGAATCTCTTGAGGGCGTTCTTCTTCCATAGGAACCTCCTCGACTGTGACAGTAGTTTCGGGTTGTTTATCATCCTCTTCAACTGTCTCGATCTTGGTGACTTCTTGCTTGTCTCCCTTGACCTTTTTGATAACGCGTGTGCGAATCTTCTTCTTCTTTGGTGTACCATCTTCAGAAATAGTTTCAACCACACGAACCTCCTCAAGATCTTGAATTTCTTGAGGGCGTTCTTCTTCCACAGGAACCTCCTCGACTGTGACAGTAGTTTCGGGTTGTTTATCATCCTCTTCAACTGTCTCGATCTTGGTGACTTCTTGCTTGTCACCCTTGACCTTTTTGATAACGCGTGTGCGAATCTTCTTCTTCTTTGGTGTACCATCTTCAGAAATAGTTTCAACCACACGAACCTCCTCAACTTCTTGAATCTCTTGAGGGCGTTCTTCTTCCATAGGAACCTCCTCGACTGTGACAGTAGTTTCGGGTTGTTTATCATCCTCTTCAACTGTCTCGATCTTGGTGACTTCTTGCTTGTCTCCCTTGACCTTTTTGATCACGCGTGTACGAATCTTCTTCTTCTTTGGTGTACCATCTTCGGAAATAGTTTCAACCACACGAACCTCCTCAGACTTCTTGAATCTCTTGAGGGCGTTCTTCTTCCACAGGAACCTCCTCGACTGTGACAGTAGTTTCGGGTTGTTTATCATCCTCTTCAACTGTCTCGATCTTGGTGACTTCTTGCTTGTCTCCCTTGACCTTTTTGATCACGCGTGTACGAATCTTCTTCTTCTTTGGTGTACCATCTTCGGAAATAGTTTCAACCACACGAACCTCTTCAGGAAGTTCTTGAGTCTCTTGAGGGCGTTCTTCTTCCACAGGAACCTCCTCGACTGTGACAGTAGTTTCGGGTTGTTTATCATCCTCTTCAACTGTCTCGATCTTGGTGACTTCTTGCTTGTCTCCCTTGACCTTTTTGATCACGCGTGTGCGAATCTTCTTCTTCTTTGGTGTACCATCTTCGGAAATAGTTTCAATCACACGAACCTCTTCAGGAAGTTCTTGAATTTCTTGAGGGCGTTCTTCTTCCACAGGAACCTCCTCGACTGTGACAGTAGTTTCGGGTTGTTTATCATCCTCTTCAACTGTCTCGATCTTGGTGACTTCTTGCTTGTCACCCTTGACCTTTTTGATAACGCGTGTGCGAATCTTCTTCTTCTTTGGTGTACCATCTTCAGAAATAGTTTCAACCACACGAACCTCCTCAACTTCTTGAATCTCTTGAGGGCGTTCTTCTTCCATAGGAACCTCCTCGACTGTGACAGTAGTTTCGGGTTGTTTATCATCCTCTTCAACTGTCTCGATCTTGGTGACTTCTTGCTTGTCTCCCTTGACCTTTTTGATCACGCGTGTGCGAATCTTCTTCTTCTTTGGTGTACCATCTTCAGAAATAGTTTCAACCACACGAACCTCCTCAACTTCTTGAATCTCTTGAGGGCGTTCTTCTTCCATAGGAACCTCCTCGACTGTGACAGTAGTTTCGGGTTGTTTATCATCCTCTTCAACTGTCTCGATCTTGGTGACTTCTTGCTTGTCTCCCTTGACCTTTTTGATCACACGTGTGCGAATCTTCTTCTTCTTTGGTGTACCATCTTCAGAAATAGTTTCAACCACACGAACCTCCTCAACTTCTTGAATCTCTTGAGGGCGTTCTTCTTCCATAGGAACCTCCTCGACTGTGACAGTAGTTTCGGGTTGTTTATCATCCTCTTCAACTGTCTCGATCTTGGTGACTTCTTGCTTGTCTCCCTTGACCTTTTTGATCACGCGTGTGCGAATCTTCTTCTTCTTTGGTGTACCATCTTCGGAAATAGTTTCAACCACACGAACCTCTTCAGGAAGTTCTTGAGTCTCTTGAGGGCCTTCTTCTTCCACAGGAACCTCTTCGACTGTGACAGTAGTTTCGGGTTGTTTATCATCCTCTTCAACTGTCTCGATCTTGGTGACTTCTTGCTTGTCTCCCTTGACCTTTTTGATAACGCGTGTGCGAATCTTCTTCTTCTTAGGTGTACCATCTTCGGAAATTGTTTCAACCACACGAACCTCCTCAACTTCTTGAATCTCTTGAGGGCGTTCTTCTTCCACAGGAACCTCCTCGACTGTGACAGTAGTTTCGGGTTGTTTATCATCCTCTTCAACTGTCTCGATCTTGGTGACTTCTTGCTTGTCTCCCTTGACCTTCTTGATCACACGTGTGCGAATCTTCTTCTTCTTTGGTGTACCATCTTCAGAAATAGTTTCAACCACACGAACCTCCTCAACTTCTTGAATCTCTTGAGGGCGTTCTTCTTCCACAGGAACCTCCTCGACTGTGACAGTAGTTTCGGGTTGTTTATCATCCTCTTCAACTGTCTCGATCTTGGTGACTTCTTGCTTGTCTCCCTTGACCTTTTTGATCACGCGTGTGCGAATCTTCTTCTTCTTTGGTGTACCATCTTCAGAAATAGTTTCAATCACACGAACCTCTTCAGGAAGTTCTTGAATTTCTTGAGGGCGTTCTTCTTCCACAGGAACCTCCTCGACTGTGACAGTAGTTTCGGGTTGTTTATCATCCTCTTCAACTGTCTCGATCTTGGTGACTTCTTGCTTGTCTCCCTTGACCTTTTTGATCACGCGTGTGCGAATCTTCTTCTTCTTTGGTGTACCATCTTCAGAAATAGTTTCAACCACACGAACCTCCTCAACTTCTTGAATCTCTTGAGGGCGTTCTTCTTCCACAGGAACCTCCTCGACTGTGACAGTAGTTTCGGGTTGTTTATCATCCTCTTCAACTGTCTCGATCTTGGTGACTTCTTGCTTGTCTCCCTTGACCTTTTTGATCACGCGTGTGCGAATCTTTTTCTTCTTTGGTGTACCATCTTCAGAAATAGTTTCAACCACACGAACCTCCTCAAGTTCTTGAATTTCTTGAGGGCGTTCTTCTTCCACTGGAACCTCCTCGACTGTGACAGTAGTTTCGGGTTGTTTATCATCCTCTTCAACTGTCTCGATCTTGGTGACTTCTTGCTTGTCTCCCTTGACCTTTTTGATAACGCGTGTGCGAATCTTCTTCTTCTTTGGTGTACCATCTTCAGAAATAGTTTCAACCACACGAACCTCCTCAACTTCTTGAATCTCTTGAGGGCGTTCTTCTTCCACAGGAACCTCCTCGACTGTGACAGTAGTTTCGGGTTGTTTATCATCCTCTTCAACTGTCTCGATCTTGGTGACTTCTTGCTTGTCTCCCTTGACCTTCTTGATGACACGTGTGCGAATCTTCTTCTTCTTTGGTGTACCATCTTCAGAAATAGTTTCAACCACACGAACTTCCTCAACTTCTTGAATCTCTTGTGGGCGTTCTTCTTCCACAGGAACCTCCTCGACTGTGACATTAGTTTCGGGTTGTTTATCATCCTCTTCAACTGTCTCGATCTTGGTGACTTCTTGCTTGTCTCCCTTGACCTTTTTGATCACGCGTGTGCGAATCTTCTTCTTCTTTGGTGTACCATCTTCAGAAACAGTTTCAATAACACTAACCTCTTCAGGAAGTTCTTGAATTTCTTGAGGGCGTTCTTCTTCCACAGGAACCTCCTCGACTGTGACAGTAGTTTCGGGTTGTTTATCATCCTCTTCAACTGTCTCGATCTTGGTGACTTCTTGCTTGTCTCCCTTGACCTTTTTGATAACGCGTGTGCGAATCTTCTTCTTCTTAGGTGTACCATCTTCGGAAATAGTTTCAACCACACGAACATCCTCAACTTCTTGAATCTCTTGAGGGCCTTCTTCTTCCACTGGAACCTCCTCGACTGTGACAGTAGTTTCGGGTTGTTTATCATCCTCTTCAACTGTCTCGATCTTGGTGACTTCTTGCTTGTCTCCCTTGACCTTTTTGATAACGCGTGTGCGAATCTTTTTCTTCTTTGGTGTACCATCTTCAGAAATAGTTTCAACCACACGAACCTCTTCAACTTCTTGAATCTCTTGAGGGCGTTCTTCTTCCACAGGAACCTCTTCGACTGTGACAGTAGTTTCGGGTTGTTTATCATCCTCTTCAACTGTCTCGATCTTGGTGACTTCTTGCTTGTCTCCCTTGACCTTCTTGATCACGCGTGTGCGAATCTTCTTCTTCTTTGGTGTACCATCTTCAGAAATAGTTTCAACCACACGAACCTCCTCAACTTCTTGAATCTCTTGAGGGCGTTCTTCTTCCACAGGAACCTCCTCGACTGTGACAGTAGTTTCGGGTTGTTTATCATCCTCTTCAACTGTCTCGATCTTGGTGACTTCTTGCTTGTCTCCCTTGACCTTTTTGATAACGCGTGTGCGAATCTTCTTCTTCTTAGGTGTACCATCTTCGGAAATAGTTTCAACCACACGAACATCCTCAACTTCTTGAATCTCTTGAGGGCGTTCTTCTTCCACAGGAACCTCCTCGACTGTGACAGTAGTTTCGGGTTGTTTATCATCCTCTTCAACTGTCTCGATCTTGGTGACTTCTTGCTTGTCTCCCTTGACCTTTTTGATAACGCGTGTGCGAATCTTCTTCTTCTTTGGTGTACCATCTTCAGAAATAGTTTCAACCACACGAACCTCCTCAACTTCTTGAATCTCTTGAGGGCGTTCTTCTTCCACAGGAACCTCCTCGACTGTGACAGTAGTTTCGGGTTGTTTATCATCCTCTTCAACTGTCTCGATCTTGGTGACTTCTTGCTTGTCTCCCTTGACCTTTTTGATAACGCGTGTGCGAATCTTCTTCTTCTTTGGTGTACCATCTTCAGAAATAGTTTCAACCACACGAACCTCCTCAACTTCTTGAATCTCTTGAGGGCGTTCTTCTTCCACTGGAACCTCCTCGACTGTGACAGTAGTTTCGGGTTGTTTATCATCCTCTTCAACTGTCTCGATCTTGGTGACTTCTTGCTTGTCTCCCTTGACCTTTTTGATAACGCGTGTGCGAATCTTTTTCTTCTTTGGTGTACCATCTTCAGAAATAGTTTCAACCACACGAACCTCTTCAACTTCTTGAATCTCTTGAGGGCGTTCTTCTTCCACAGGAACCTCTTCGACTGTGACAGTAGTTTCGGGTTGTTTATCATCCTCTTCAACTGTCTCGATCTTGGTGACTTCTTGCTTGTCGCCCTTGACCTTCTTGATCACGCGCGTGCGAATCTTTTTCTTCTTTGGTGTACCATCTTCAGAAATAGTTTCAACCACACGAACCTTCTCAACTTCTTGAATCTCTTGAGGGCGTTCTTCTTCCACAGGAACCTCCTCGACTGTGACAGTAGTTTCGGGTTGTTTATCATCCTCTTCAACTGTCTCGATCTTGGTGACTTCTTGCTTGTCTCCCTTGACCTTTTTGATAACGCGTGTGCGAATCTTCTTCTTCTTTGGTGTACCATCTTCAGAAATAGTTTCAACCACACGAACCTCCTCAACTTCTTGAATCTCTTGAGGGCGTTCTTCTTCCACAGGAACCTCCTCGACTGTGACAGTAGTTTCGGGTTGTTTATCATCCTCTTCAACTGTCTCGATCTTGGTGACTTCTTGCTTGTCACCCTTGACCTTTTTGATAACGCGTGTGCGAATCTTCTTCTTCTTTGGTGTACCATCTTCAGAAATAGTTTCAACCACACGAACCTCCTCAAGTTCTTGAATTTCTTGAGGGCGTTCTTCTTCCACAGGAACCTCCTCGACTGTGACAGTAGTTTCGGGTTGTTTATCATCCTCTTCAACTGTCTCGATCTTGGTGACTTCTTGCTTGTCGCCCTTGACCTTCTTGATCACGCGCGTGCGAATCTTTTTCTTCTTTGGTGTACCATCTTCAGAAATAGTTTCAACCACACGAACCTTCTCAACTTCTTGAATCTCTTGAGGGCGTTCTTCTTCCACAGGAACCTCCTCGACTGTGACAGTAGTTTCGGGTTGTTTATCATCCTCTTCAACTGTCTCGATCTTGGTGACTTCTTGCTTGTCACCCTTGACCTTTTTGATAACGCGTGTGCGAATCTTCTTCTTCTTTGGTGTACCATCTTCGGAAATAGTTTCAACCACGCGAACCTCCTCAAGTTCTTGAATTTCTTGAGGGCGTTCTTCTTCCACAGGAACCTCCTCGACTGTGACAGTAGTTTCGGGTTGTTTATCATCCTCTTCAACTGTCTCGATCTTGGTGACTTCTTGCTTGTCTCCCTTGACCTTTTTGATAACGCGTGTGCGAATCTTCTTCTTCTTAGGTGTACCATCTTCGGAAATTGTTTCAACCACACGAACCTCCTCAAGTTCTTGAATTTCTTGAGGGCGTTCTTCTTCCACTGGAACCTCCTCGACTGTGACAGTAGTTTCGGGTTGTTTATCATCCTCTTCAACTGTCTCGATCTTGGTGACTTCTTGCTTGTCTCCCTTGACCTTTTTGATAACGCGTGTGCGAATCTTCTTCTTCTTAGGTGTACCATCTTCGGAAATAGTTTCAACCACACGAACATCCTCAACTTCTTGAATCTCTTGAGGGCGTTCTTCTTCCACAGGAACCTCCTCGACTGTGACAGTAGTTTCGGGTTGTTTATCATCCTCTTCAACTGTCTCGATCTTGGTGACTTCTTGCTTGTCTCCCTTGACCTTTTTGATAACGCGTGTGCGAATCTTTTTCTTCTTTGGTGTACCATCTTCAGAAATAGTTTCAACCACACGAACCTCCTCAAGTTCTTGAATTTCTTGAGGGCGTTCTTCTTCCACAGGAACCTCCTCGACTGTGACAGTAGTTTCGGGTTGTTTATCATCCTCTTCAACTGTCTCGATCTTGGTGACTTCTTGCTTGTCTCCCTTGACCTTTTTGATAACGCGTGTGCGAATCTTCTTCTTCTTTGGTGTACCATCTTCGGAAATAGTTTCAACCACACGAACATCCTCAACTTCTTGAATCTCTTGAGGACGTTCTTCTTCCACAGGAACCTCTTCGACTGTGACAGTTGTTTCGGGCAGTTTATCATCTTCTTCGACGATTTCGATCTTGGTGACTTCTTGTTTGTCACCCTTGACCTTCTTGATCACGCGTGTGCGAATCTTCTTCTTCTTCGGCTTGCCATCTTCAGATATGGTTTCCACCACACGGACCTCCTCAGGAAGTTCCTTAATCTCTTCTGGTTGTTCTTCTTCCACTGGAACCTCTTCGACTGTTACAGTTGTTTCGGGCAGTTTATCATCTTCTTCGACGGTTTCGATCTTGGTGACTTCTTGCTTATCGCCCTTGATCTTCTTGATAACTCGTGTGCGAATCTTCTTCTTCTTTGGCTTGCCGTCTTCAGATATGGTTTCTACCACCCGGACCTCCTCAAGTTCTTGAATCTTCTGAGGACGTTCTTCTTCCACAGGAATCTCTTCCACTGTGACAGTAGTTTCGGGTTGTTTATCATCCTCTTCAACGGTTTCGATCTTGGTAACCTCTTGCTTGTCGCCCTTGACCTTCTTGATCACGCGTGTGCGAATCTTCTTCTTCTTTGGCGTACCATCTTCGGAAGTAGTTTCAACTACACGAACCTCCTCAAGTTCTTGAATCTCTTGAGGTCGTTCTTCTTCCACGGGAATCTCTTCGACTGTGACAGTAGTTTCAGGTTGTCTATCATCCTCTTCAACTGTCTCGATCTTAGTGACTTCTTGTTTGTCACCCTTGACTTTCTTGATAACACGGGTGCGAATCTTCTTCTTCTTTGGCTTGCCGTCTTCAGATATCATCTCAACAACACGGACCTCCTCTGGAAGTTCCTTAATCTCTTCTGGTTGTTCTTCCACTGGAACCTCTTCGACTGTGACAGTTGTTTGGGGCAGTTTATCATCTTCTTCGACGGTTTCGATCTTAGTGACTTCTTGTTTGTCACCCTTGACCTTCTTGATAACACGTGTGCGAATCTTCTTCTTCTTTGGCTTGCCATCTTCAGATATGGTTTCCACCACACGGACCTCCTCAGGAAGTTCCTTAATCTCTTCTGGTTGTTCTTCTTCCATTGGAACCTCTTCGACTGTGACAGTTGTTTCGGGCAGTTTATCATCTTCTTCGACGGTTTCGATCTTGGTGACTTCTTGTTTGTCACCCTTGACCTTCTTGATAACACGGGTGCGAATCTTCTTCTTCTTTGGCTTGCCGTCTTCAGATATCGTTCAACAACACGGACCTCCTTGGAAGTTCCTTAATCTCTCTGGTTGTTCTTCTCACTGGAACCTCTTCGACTGTGACAGTTGTTTGGGGCAGTTTATCATCTTCTTCGACGGTTTCGATCTTAGTGACTTCTTGTTTGTCACCCTTGACCTTCTTGATAACACGTGTGCGAATCTTCTTCTTCTTTGGCTTGCCTTCTTCAGAAATGGTTTCCACCACACGGATCTCCTCAGGAAGTTCCTTTATCTCTTCTGGTTGTTCTTCTTCTACTGGAACCTCTTCGACTGTGACAGTTGTTTGGGGCAGTTTATCATCTTCTTCGACGGTTTCGATCTTAGTGACTTCTTGTTTGTCACCCTTGACCTTCTTGATAACACGTGTGCGAATCTTCTTCTTCTTTGGCTTGCCATCTTCGGATATGGTTTCCACCACACGGACCTCCTCAGGAAGTTCCTTAATCTCTTCTGGTTGATCTTCTTCCATTGGAACCTCTTCGACTGTGACAGTTGTTTCGGGCAGTTTATCATCTTCTTCGACGGTTTCGATCTTGGTGACTTCTTGTTTGTCACCCTTGACCTTCTTGATAACACGAGTGCGTATCTTCTTCTTCTTTGGCTTGCCATCTTCAGATATGGTTTCCACCACTCGGACCTCCTCAGGAAGTTCCTTAATCTCTTCTGGTTGTTCTTCTTCCACTGGAACCTCTTCGACTGTGACAGTTGTTTCGGGCAGTTTATCATCTTCTTCGACGGTTTCGATCTTGGTGACTTCTTGCTTATCGCCCTTGATCTTCTTGATAACTCTCGTGCGAATCTTCTTCTTCTTTGGCTTGCCGTCTTCAGATATGGTTTCAACTACCCGGACCTCCTCAAGTTCTTGAATCTCCTGAGGACGTTCTTCTTCCACAGGAATCTCTTCCACTGTGACAGTAGTTTCGGGTTGTTTATCATCCTCTTCAACGGTTTCGATCTTGGTAACCTCTTGCTTGTCGCCCTTGACCTTCTTGATCACGCGTGTGCGAATCTTCTTCTTCTTTGGCGTACCATCTTCAGATATGGTTTCCACCACTCGGACCTCCTCAGGAAGTTCCTTAATCTCTTCTGGTTGTTCTTCTTCCACTGGAACCTCTTCGACAGTGACTGTTGTTTCAGGCAGTTTATCATCTTCTTCGACGGTTTCGATCTTGGTGACTTCTTGTTTGTCACCCTTGACCTTCTTGATAACACGGGTGCGAATCTTCTTCTTCTTTGGCTTGCCATCTTCAGATATGGTTTCCACCACTCGGACCTCCTCAGGAAGTTCCTTAATCTCTTCTGGTTGTTCTTCTTCCACTGGAACCTCTTCGACTGTGACAGTTGTTTCGGGCAGTTTATCATCTTCTTCGACGGTTTCGATCTTGGTGACTTCTTGTTTGTCACCCTTGACTTTCTTGATAACACGGGTGCGAATCTTCTTCTTCTTTGGCTTGCCGTCTTCAGATATCATCTCAACAACACGGACCTCCTCTGGAAGTTCCTTAATCTCTTCTGGTTGTTCTTCCACTGGAACCTCTTCGACTGTGACAGTTGTTTCGGGCAGTTTATCATCTTCTTCGACGGTTTCGATCTTGGTGACTTCTTGTTTGTCACCCTTGACCTTCTTGATAACACGAGTGCGTATTTTCTTCTTCTTTGGCTTGCCATCTTCAGATATGGTTTCCACCACACGGACCTCCTCAGGAAGTTCCTTAATCTCTTCTGATTGTTCTTCTTCCACTGGAACCTCTTCGACTGTGACAGTTGTTTGGGGCAGTTTATCATCTTCTTCGACGGTTTCGATCTTAGTGACTTCTTGTTTGTCACCCTTGACCTTCTTGATAACACGTGTGCGAATCTTCTTCTTCTTTGGCTTGCCATCTTCGGATATGGTTTCCACCACACGGACCTCCTCAGGAAGTTCCCTAATCTCTTCTGGTTGATCTTCTTCCATTGGAACCTCTTCGACTGTGACAGTTGTTTCGGGCAGTTTATCATCTTCTTCGACGGTTTCGATCTTGGTGACTTCTTGTTTGTCACCCTTGACCTTCTTGATAACACGGGTGCGAATCTTCTTCTTCTTTGGCTTGCCATCTTCAGATATCGTCTCAACAACACGGACCTCCTCTGGAAGTTCCTTAATCTCTTCTGGTTGTTCTTCCAGTGGAATCTCTTCGACTGTGACAGTTGTTTCGGGCAGTTTATCATCTTCTTCGACGATTTCGATCTTGGTGACTTCTTGTTTGTCACCCTTGACCTTCTTTATAACACGAGTGCGTATTTTCTTCTTCTTTGGCTTGCCATCTTCAGATATGGTTTCCACCTCACGGACCTCCTCTGGAAGTTCCTTAATCTCTTCTGGTTGTTCTTCTTCCACTGGAACCTCTTCGACTGTGACAGTTGTTTCGGGCAGTTTATCATCTTCTTCGACGGTTTCGATCTTGGTGACTTCTTGTTTGTCACCCTTGACCTTCTTGATAACACGAGTGCGTATCTTCTTCTTCTTTGGCTTGCCATCTTCAGATATGGTTTCCACCACACGGACCTCCTCAGGAAGTTCCTTAATCTCTTCTGGTTGTTCTTCTTCCACTGGAACCTCTTCGACTGTGACAGTTGTTTCGGGCAGTTTATCATCTTCTTCGACGGTTTCGATCTTGGTGACTTCTTGTTTGTCACCCTTGACCTTCTTGATAACACGTGTGCGAATCTTCTTCTTCTTTGGCTTGCCATCTTCAGATATGGTTTCCACCACACGGACCTCCTCAGGAAGTTCCCTAATCTCTTCTGGTTGTTCTTCTTCCACTGGAACCTCTTCGACTGTGACAGTTGTTTCGGGCAGTTTATCATCTTCTTCGACGGTTTCGATCTTGGTGACTTCTTGTTTGTCACCCTTGACCTTCTTGATAACACGGGTGCGAATCTTCTTCTTCTTTGGCTTGCCATCTTCAGATATGGTTTCCACCACTCGGACCTCCTCAGGAAGTTCCTTAATCTCTTCTGGTTGTTCTTCTTCCACTGGAACCTCTTCGACTGTGACTGTTGTTTCAGGCAGTTTATCATCTTCTTCGACGGTTTCGATCTTGGTGACTTCTTGTTTGTCACCCTTAACCTTCTTGATAACACGTGTGCGAATCTTCTTCTTCTTTGGCTTGCCATCTTCAGATATGGTTTCCACCACTCGGACCTCCTCAGGAAGTTCCTTAATCTCTTCTGGTTGTTCTTCTTCCACTGGAACCTCTTCGACTGTGACAGTTGTTTCGGGCAGTTTATCATCTTCTTCGACGGTTTCGATCTTGGTGACTTCTTGTTTGTCACCCTTGACCTTCTTAATAACACGTGTGCGAATCTTCTTCTTCTTTGGCTTGCCATCTTCAGATATGGTTTCCACCACACGGACCTCTTCAGGAAGTTCCCTAATCTCTTCTGGTTGTTCTTCTTCCACTGGAACCTCTTCGACTGTGACAGTTGTTTCGGGCAGTTTATCATCTTCTTCGACGGTTTCGATCTTGGTGACTTCTTGTTTGTCACCCTTGACCTTCTTAATAACACGTGTGCGAATCTTCTTCTTCTTTGGCTTGCCATCTTCAGATATGGTTTCCACCACTCGGACCTCCTCAGGAAGTTCCTTAATCTCTTCTGGTTGTTCTTCTTCCACTGGAACCTCTTCGACTGTGACAGTTGTTTCGGGCAGTTTATCATCTTCTTCGACGGTTTCGATCTTGGTGACTTCTTGTTTGTCACCCTTAACCTTCTTGATAACACGTGTGCGAATCTTCTTCTTCTTTGGCTTGCCATCTTCAGATATGGTTTCCACCACACGGATCTCCTCAGGAAGTTCCTTAATCTCTTCTGGTTGTTCTTCTTCCACTGGAACCTCTTCGACTGTGACTGTTGTTTCAGGCAGTTTATCATCTTCTTCGACGGTTTCGATCTTGGTGACTTCTTGTTTGTCACCCTTAACCTTCTTAATAACACGTGTGCGAATCTTCTTCTTCTTTGGCTTGCCATCTTCAGATATGGTTTCCACAACACGGACCTCTTCAGGAAGTTCCCTAATCTCTTCTGGTTGTTCTTCTTCCATTGGAACCTCTTCGACTGTGACAGTTGTTTCGGGCAGTTTATCATCTTCTTCGACGGTTTCGATCTTGGTGACTTCTTGCTTGTCACCCTTGACCTTCTTAATAACACGGGTGCGAATCTTCTTCTTCTTTGGCTTCCCATCTTCAGATATGGTCTCAACCACACGGACCTCCTCAGGAAGTTCCTTAATCTCTTCAGGTTGTTCTTCTTCGACTGGAACCTCTTCGACTGTGACTGTTGTTTCGGGCAGTTTATCATCTTCTTCGACGGTTTCGATCTTGGTGACTTCTTGTTTGTCACCCTTGACCTTCTTAATAACTCGGGTGCGAATCTTCTTCTTCTTTGGCTTGCCATCTTCAGATATGGTTTCTACCACTCGGAACTCCTCAGGAAGTTCCCTAATCTCTTCTGGTTGTTCTTCTTCCATTGGAACCTCTTCGACTGTGACAGTTGTTTCGGGCAGTTTATCATCTTCTTCGACGGTTTCGATCTTGGTGACTTCCTGCTTGTCACCCTTGACCTTCTTGATAACACGGGTGCGAATCTTCTTCTTCTTTGGCTTCCCATCTTCAGATATGGTCTCAACCACACGGACCTCCTCAGGAAGTTCCTTAATCTCTTCAGGTTGTTCTTCTTCGACTGGAACCTCTTCTACTGTGACTGTTGTTTCGGGCAGTTTATCATCTTCTTCGACGGTTTCGATCTTGGTGACTTCTTGTTTGTCACCCTTAACCTTCTTGATAACACGTGTGCGAATCTTCTTCTTCTTTGGCTTGCCGTCTTCAGATATGGTCTCAACCACACGGACCTCCTCAGGAAGTTCCTTAATCTCTTCAGGTTGTTCTTCTTCGACTGGAACCTCTTCGACTGTGACTGTTGTTTCGGGCAGTTTATCATCTTCTTCGACGGTTTCGATCTTAGTGACTTCTTGTTTGTCACCCTTAACCTTCTTGATAACACGGGTGCGAATCTTCTTCTTCTTTGGCTTGCCATCTTCAGATATGGTTTCCACCACACGGACCTCCTCAGGAAGTTCCTTAATCTCTTCAGGTTGTTCTTCTTCTACTGGAACCTCTTCGACTGTGACTGTTGTTTCGGGCAGTTTATCATCTTCTTCGACGGTTTCGATCTTGGTGACTTCTTGCTTGTCACCTTTGACCTTCTTGATAACACGGGTGCGAATCTTTTTCTTTTTTGGCTTGCCATCTTCAGATATGGTCTCAACCACACGGACCTCCTCAGGAAGTTCCTTAATCTCTTCTGGTTGTTCTTCTTCGACTGGAACCTCTTCGACTGTGACTGTTGTTTCGGGCAGTTTATCATCTTCTTCGACGGTTTCGATCTTGGTGACTTCTTGCTTGTCACCCTTGACCTTCTTGATAACACGTGTGCGAATCTTCTTCTTCTTTGGCTTGCCGTCTTCAGATATGGTCTCAACCACACGGACCTCCTCAGGAAGTTCCTTAATCTCTTCTGGTTGTTCTTCTTCGACTGGAACCTCTTCGACTGTGACTGTTGTTTCGGGCAGTTTATCATCTTCTTCGACGGTTTCGATCTTGGTGACTTCTTGTTTGTCACCCTTGACCTTCTTGATAACACGTGTGCGAATCTTCTTCTTCTTTGGCTTGCCATCTTCAGATATGGTCTCAACCACACGGACCTCCTCAGGAAGTTCCTTAATCTCTTCTGGTTGTTCTTCTTCCACTGGAACCTCTTCGACTGTGACTGTTGTTTCGGGCAGTTTATCATCTTCTTCGACGGTTTCGATCTTGGTGACTTCTTGTTTGTCACCCTTGACCTTCTTGATAACACGGGTGCGAATCTTCTTCTTCTTTGGCTTGCCGTCTTCAGATATGGTCTCAACCACACGGACCTCCTCAGGAAGTTCCTTAATCTCTTCTGGTTGTTCTTCTTCGACTGGAACCTCTTCGACTGTGACTGTTGTTTCGGGCAGTTTATCATCTTCTTCGACGGTTTCGATCTTGGTGACTTCTTGTTTGTCACCCTTGACCTTCTTGATAACACGTGTGCGAATCTTCTTCTTCTTTGGCTTGCCGTCTTCAGATATGGTCTCAACCACACGGACCTCCTCAGGAAGTTCCTTAATCTCTTCTGGTTGTTCTTCTTCGACTGGAACCTCTTCGACTGTGACTGTTGTTTCAGGCAGTTTATCATCTTCTTCGACGGTTTCGATCTTGGTGACTTCTTGTTTGTCACCTTTGACCTTCTTGATAACACGTGTGCGAATCTTCTTCTTCTTTGGCTTGCCGTCTTCAGATATGGTCTCAACCACACGGACCTCCTCAGGAAGTTCCTTAATCTCTTCTGGTTGTTCTTCTTCCAAAGGAACCTCTTCGACTGTGACAGTAGTTTCAGGCTGCTTATCATCTTCTTCGACTGTTTCAATCTTGGTGACTTCCTGCTTGTCACCCTTGACCTTCTTAATAACTCGTGTGCGTATTTTCTTCTTCTTGGGAGTGCCGTCTTCGGAAATTTCTTCGATAACTCGAACAGATTCAGGAATTTCCACAATTTCAGTTTCTTGTGATTCTTTGACTTGTGTTGGTGTCTTTTGTTTGTGTTTTGTGTCTGTGGTTTTCTTTGTATCTGTGTAAAAAAGTGTCTTTTTAGTTTATGCATTGAAATGAAATTTGTGTATATGCTTTGTTCTGTGTAATATGTGTTTTTTGTATTTTTTTAGGGGTCAGGTGGTAATGGAAGTAATACGCCTTTTTTGTTGAACTTCTTAAAATAATCCTAATTGGATACTTACCCTTAAGTGGTTTTACCGTTTCAACTAAACTTTGCTCATACTCATGTAACTCTGATTGTGGAACCTCCTCTAAGAGCTCCTCTATTTGCATTTTCGTTTCGCTAATCGTATAGTCTTCTCTCGATGTGTGTATTAGGGTTTGTGGCTCAGTTTTGGTGGAAATCTTTTCGTCAAGTGTGCTTGTAAGCTTAGATTGTGCATTTTCAGAAACTGTTGGCAAGATGTCAAGTGTACTCTCGGACACGAATTGTATTCTTTGTAAGGCACTCCCTTGATTACCCTCCTGCAGTGTGGGCTGTATGTTTTCCAGAGTAAGTGTAGTGGTACTTGGACCCGATGTAGTGTTGAATATATCAATATGTTCTGTTGTGGCTGTTATGTTTGTTTCATAGCTTATGGCTGCCTTTGTGGAATGTGTAGTGTGTTCTTCTTTAACTAAGGCATCCACATGTTCTTCTGCAATTGTTTGCTGATGGAGATACGTACTCTGTGTGGTGATTGAAGGTAGCGCATGTTTTGTGTCTACTTCAGGGCTGATCGTTTCCAGAACGGTTCCCTTCTCATGCAGTTCACTTGTTAGTATTGCACTTCGAGTATCAGTTGGTATTATTTTGGCCTGTTCCGCACTTTGTGTATGATCCTTCAACAGATCGCTCACATTCTCAAACGGAAGTTGCTCGCTAAGAACTACATTTTTGTGTGCAATTGTCTCTGGGCTGGCTTTACCTTGCTCCGGCAAGGCAGTAACAAGATTACCTAAAGCTGGCAGCACAGTTACCTCCTCCACCACCGAAACCTTGAAATCAGCAAGCACTGTAGAATCTGCTGAAGGTCGGGCACTCTCAGGCTTGAATTCCCCATGGCCTGCGATGTTTTCGTAGACTTCAACTATGGACTTTTCCAAGGGTTTCATTACATTTTCCACAGTCGAGGGTTTTATAATGGCAGATTGATTTTGTTCCGTTTCCATTAAGGGGGTCTGCTCATATGTATAGGGTTCGGTAATACTAGCCGCCTCATTGGGAGCTTGACAAATTATTTTGGCCTTTTCCTCGCTAGGCTTTTGAAGTTCATAGGTTTCTTGAATGGAACTAAGACCTATGACCTCTTCAGTTAGCACAGATTTTTGTTCTATATTGGTTAACCTAGCGGTATCCTCGTGGAGAAGTAAGGGCGTTAAACTATCTTCCTTGACGAGAGATGATTGTAGGCTAGTTAATTGTGCACGATTGATGTCAGCATCCTGGCATACCTTTAAGTACTGTTCCTGCTCTTGGGTTATTTCCTTAAGATCCTTTGTTATTTCATAGGTATTGACTTCTGAAATGGTTTTATGTAAGTTAATGTCCTCCGACTTTAACTTAGCATAGGCCAGCTGATTATATTCTATATTAGCTTCGCTTTCCATTTCCAAGGTTAATTGGGTCTCCATCAAATGGGATTGGGTAAGTAAATCGCTGGAAGTTGGCTCTATGTGGTAGGCTGTGGGTTCCTTAACTGATGCTATATTATCCACATTTTCCAAAGGTACAACTTGGGAAACTAAGGTTTCACGTTGTGTGCCCTCAATAAATGGTTTACCATATTGACTTAGTTGTGGTGCCAAAAGTGGCTCTTCCTTGTGCATAATCAATTCATCCAGCTGTACCTGTACCTTATGAGAATCCAAGCCTAAAGCCAGCTGTAATTGGGCTTCCTGTAGGCCGGGCTGTGTATCCTTGAGATATTCCGAGGATTCAAAAGGCATAACATCAGATATGCTGGTACCTTGTAGTGGTTCATCTACCACAGACTTGGCAGTTACTTCTTGGCCTGCTAAAGCATTTAAATCCGTTTCCTTTTGGTATACTTCAGTTAAAGTAGATTCGGAAGTTTGCTTGAATCTTGAATCTAAGGACTCTGCAGCTATACCAGGTATCATTTCCAGTTCAGGCAACTGCTCCGAGCCTTCCAGGCATTGAATTTCGGTTACAGAGACTTCATGTTGAGAACCCTCCACATTGGAAAGGGCCCACTTGGTATCTGTTAAGGGAGTGGTCAGTGGGCCTGCCTCCTCTACTAGATGAGTTTGGGTACTCAAAGGTAAACCCAGTCTTGAGGTTACTTCACTTGTAAGAGCCACATCATAAGTCTGCGGTTTGGTGCTAAACTCATCCTCAGCTTCCACAGTTTGCTGTAACTCTGTTTGCTGCGCCAGAGTCAATTCATGGCTTATACCAGCTTGTTGGGTATTATAAGCTTCTGAAGGTCTTTCTTCACCCATGCTTTCATATACAGCCATTTCTTCTACCGTTTTTACTGCTAAATGAGGCGCATCTTCCAGTAATTTGGCTTGAAATTGTGTTATACTTTCCGTGTCAAAGTTTAACTCGGCTTCCAGTGTTTTTTGATCTACGGAAAGAGCTGTTTGACTGAAATGTTCTTGTGTCTTTGAAGCTGTTCTTTCAGTTGTGGTACTTTCTTCTAAGTTAGCTGCTTCGTTCATCACTAAGCACTCGCTGACCAAGGTATGTTCATGAGGTACCATTGAGGTATGAGTATATAGTTGCTCAGGCTGTTCTGTAAATGGTTGTGTGGAGACAGAGTCCAGGACTAGCAACTCTGAAGACTTGGTTTCACTCAAATAATCCAAATGGGGAGTGGCATACTTATTGATGGCTTTAAAATCTGGTAGATCACCCATAGCCTCGTGGTCTTGCACTCCCTCGGTTAAGGGTAATTTAAGTAGCTCTGTGGATATTGACTTGGCTTGCTCTTCTTGATTGGTAGGTAATACAAGTTCTTGCTCAGACTCTAAGGTATGTTGCTGTTTACTCAAAGCAATGCTATTTGTAGAATCCAAGGCCACTTTGACTAATTGCTCAGAGGGCTGTGCTACTCCTTCCAGTAATTCCGTTTTCTCATAAACCTCCATCTGTTGTACGTTTAATTCATGATAACTATCCAAAGTGGGCTGACTTGTGGCTGTGGGTTGAACCGGGCTTATTAGCTCCGACACATAGTCTAGTACCTCAGCTTGCTGAGACAGTGGTGATTTTTGGCTAAACTCGCTTAAATGTGGTGTAATCTGTGTAAGTGGGTGCTTAGCTTTATCTATAAGTTCCTCGGTATTTTCACTGACTATAGCCGCACTAGTCTTAAGTGCAGAGGTAGTTTCCATAATTTCTACTTGACAAATGGAGGATTTATTCGGCTCCGGTGCTGTAAAGTCCTTAACATTGTCTAGTTGTGTGTTTTCCTCCACATTTGCTAAGGTAATGGCTTCAAAATTTAGGTGAGCTTGCTGTTCCTTTTGAGTCTTTTCATCTAGTTCTTGTAGGGACTCCATTTGCTGTGAGCTTAAGTGACTGGCCAACTGTAAAGCTTGAGATCTACCCAGAGCAGCGCTCTGACTAGCCTGGGTTTCTTCAAACGGTATATCCTTTAATTGTTCTAGTGGTAGACAAGAGCTTTGCTCCAATGATTTGTAGAGATCAAAATCAGTTATAATATTTTGCAATTGAGCTGGTATTTCCTCTAAGCGTGGCTCTAGTGACTCAAGTAGGGCCTGTTCTTGTATATTAGTACCATATTGAGGACTTATATTAGGCTCAGCCTTTAAGCTGGCAGGTTTACTTTCTATAGCATAATCCTCCAGAGTATCCAGTGGAGTAACCTGCAACCCTTCACTATGCTTGAATGTTTCAGCTGAAGCCTGAGCTTGGTTGGCAGTAAATTGATTTAAAGTTTGAGTCAGTTCCTGGCTGGTTTCACTAGGTTGTACATTGGTTATTTCCAAAGCGGGCTTATTTTCATCCATTAATCGAATGCCCGTCTTGAGTTCAGGTTGTGTCCAGTTCTCCATATATTCCGTGCCCTCTAGTAAATCCGGTTTACTAGTCACTCCTATGGACTGGCTATCATATACTGCAGAGGCGTTAGCTGGCTGCATTTCCTGCTGGTTTAAATCCTTTGAGGAATCCACCGTTTGTATTTCTAGTTTTGAGCTTACCTTCAGCTCTATGGGCATCATTTTTTCGCTAGCCAATTGTTCGGGCTTCAGCTCTTCACTAGGTAAAACGCTTTCCTTTTCGGCTATGTTAGCTTGTTTAATTTCCAAAGCTTGTTGTTCCACATAATCCATTTTAGCATCTAGAGTTTCAGGCTTTATCAAAACTAATGTTTGTTCTGAGTCGTGCACTAAGGAGTCCTGTACTTCAGCCACTAATTCAGCTTCAGCTAAGTTTAACTTGCCTAGCTTGGACTCGGCTACTTCTGGCGTTACCTGACCCATGCTTTCATATATGGATTCCAGTTGACTCTCTGCCAAGCCATAAGCCTGGGTTAAAGTCTTTTTTAAGGGTTTAGCTGTTTCTGCTTCAGGTTCAATTAAATCTTCGGACATTTCTACCAAATTTGTTTCCACAGTTAGTCCTATGCCTAAAGCTTGGGTTTGACTGGAAGTCACCTCCTTAGTTTTGGGTGTCTCTGCTAGGGTTAAATCACTGGGAGCCTCTTCAGTGGTTAAGGTTTCCTGTGTCATTAAATGACTTAGAGTTTCCACCTGCAAGCTAGCTTCTTTGCCTTCTGTTTTAAAGAAGGGTACGTTTTCAACCAAAGGACTTTGTGTATCTGCTTGGGTACTAATTAAACTTTCGGTTAAGACCATTTGTTGTAAGGCTTGAACTGAGCTGGAGCTTGGCTTAAAGGGTTCTTCTGCTTGAACTGAATCGTAGGTTTCGGTTTGCTCTACCAAGACAGTTACTTCTTCGGGTTTTACACTAAGCTCGGCTTTAGCTTTGGTGGGTGTTGTTTGTAGGGTCAACTCATTTAAGCTTTCCAAAGCTTCTGCTGCCCTAGAGCTCAAGGCCTTGAATTCGATTACTGTAGAGGTAGACGTCTCGGTTTGTAGCTGCACCGCAGGCTTTAGTTCATCTAGTGAATCCTGTGGTAGACATTCGGTTATGTTAAGACTTTGATAAGTGTTTAGGTCAGGTGTTATGTGCTCGGTAGTAGGCTTTATTTGATTAACATCCTTGCCCATAGTTTCGCTGCTTAAAGCTTCGCTAATCTCCAGTGCTTCTTGGTTAAGGAATTGTGGTTGAAGGTTTTCCTTGCGTTCTACTTTAGTTGCTAACTGTTCCAGTCCCTCCAAGGTAGAGGGCTGCTCTTCGGTAAGTTCATGGGAGAGCAGAATTTCTTGAAGTGCCTGCTGACTTATGCTCTTGAGTGGCTCTAGCTCATCTACTGCCTCTTCCACACTAATGGCTTCTACTAGCAGAGGACGCGATTCTTTCATTTTACGCTGAGCCTTTACAGCTTTGGGTATTTTGGAGGGTTTAAGTTCTTCTGGCGACTCTTTGGTAATCGTTTCCATTACATTAACAGCTTGTCTTGGCTGAACTTCCACTTGTTCACTAAGTTGACTTTCTTGCGGTTGTTTAACCTGAGGACGACTGCTTACTTCTTCGTAGGGTAAACACTCCTCATTGAGGGCCAACACTTTTTGGGGTAACAGCTGATCTTGCACTTGTTCTAATTGAGGTTTCGGTGTGGAAAGTTCTGTGGTAACTGCCACTGCCATAGTTTCGTGTATATCTTGAGATAGATTCTGCCTGGGTAGTGTTTCGTATGGCTGAAGCTCTTCAATTTGCTCAAGGGCTTCGGCTGGAGGTGAGTTGGTGATTGTTTCGACACTTTTTTGTTCTGTAAGTTTCTTTTTGCTTTTACGTTTCTTATGCACAATTTGTTCTTGTTCTTGTTCTTGTATATCCACTTTTGTGGCTGTTGTTTCTGTGAATGTAATGTAATTAAACAATGACAATGTCGGCCTTTCTTGGGTGTTGATATAAAAAAAAAATAATAAAAAAAAAGCGTTTAGTTTTGATAACACAGCCAAATGAACTGAATTCTATTTACAAAAATATTTTGGAGCAAACAGACAAACATTAAAGTTGGGGCTGAACTTACCCATTAACTTAGTTCCTTAGGTCTGCGTGCAAAGCATATAGAAAGCTGATCTACTCTTTCTAATTTAATTTAGTTGGATAGAAGCATAAATTATGTATAATTAAAGCTTATATTTATATATATATAGCAGCAGCAGCAAGATAGCGATTTTTTAGTGTGGGTCATTAGAGGGTTAATGGGTTTGGTTGTGGTTTTAATACTCGGTGGTGGCGTCTTTTTTAGAATATACACATGATTTGTTTTCTTTTTTTGGTTTAAACAAAAAAAATTTAATTGACAATATTTATTATTGTTTTATTTATTAGATAATATTAATAAGACTGTAGTTGAGTAGTTCGTGGGATGGTGGTACATTTTGGTGGTGGTTGTGGTGGTTTTTATTTTTTACAGTTCATCTGTGTTTATGTTCAAACCTTCTTGGACAACTATGGTGCGTTCCTCAACAAATGTTTCCTCTACGTTGGGGTTTAAAGGATTTGGCGTAGGTAAAAGCATATTATAAAAAAAATAAAAATAAAAAGAAAAAAAAGCATTTCGGCATAATCTATGTATTAGCATGTTCTATGTTAGACCACAACTTACCAATTTTCACATGCGTTATGGCCTCGTGACTTTCAATTATTTGCGATGTCTCTACTATTCTCTAGATTTCATTTATAAATCACCAAATAAATAGAAAGTAGTCAATAATTTAGCTTCAATTTTCTGTTAAAAATGTTCAGTTGAAATGCATCAGACAAAAGAGCATACAATGCATAGATAAAACAATTCCAACAAAAAATATTAATTTAATTTTTTTTCGCTAATCCGTAAACCCGTGCATTAGAAGCTAAATTATGAAATATCCAAATTAATTCCTGAGAATTTTGGGATTTCTTTTTCCCCTATAAATACAACTCAAGGTACGAATATGACTTTCTCTAAGGAAGCTTTGAAAATATTGATGCAAGTGCACCAATTCTAAAAAATTCTAAAATCTAATTTTAAGGTTAGGATGAGAATTACTACAAAAAAATTTTACGGATATTATTATGAGCACTCAAATACCTGCTTCCTCCTAAATGAGTTTCCTAATTCCTTCAAGGTTACAGAAGGTGACGACTAATAGAGAGATTGAAAACAATATTATAGAGTATTGGGAGAATAAAAAATTTTCCTACTCTTATATATTCCAGGTGGCCAAAGTAAAGCAATCTGTTGTCCAATTCAAATGACTATATCCTATAGCTACCATTGGAACGATCGGTCGGAAAATGGGTCTTAGTAAGAAAAATTTTTTTCATGATAGTATTCTTAATATCCGGAACCACAATATATCATGAAACCTCATTGGCCGGTGGATGTGTCTTAGTAGAAAAACTTTTGTTTATGACGGGTAAACTCTTAGATCGCTTTTACACCGATTTCCAAAGTTAAGTTGGAGTCCGAAGACTATATTCTATAGCTGCCATAGCACCGATCGGTCGGAAAATGAGTCTTAGTAAGAAAAACTTTTTTGTTTTCCATGATAGCATTCTTAATATCCGGAACCATCAATATTTCATGCTCTCAGACAGTTCTACAAAATTATACCGAATCGAACGACTATATCCTATAGCTACCATTGGAACGATCGGTCGGAAAATGGATGTTAGTAAGAAAAACTTTTTTAGTTTCTCATAACAGCGGTTTTAAACTCAGGAATTATGAAAATTATTTGCTCTTACACAGATTTGCAAAATTGGGTTAGAATCGGATGACTATATTCTATAGCTGCCATAGATCCGATCGTTCGGAAAATGGGTTTAGTAAGAAAAACATTTTTGTTTTCCATGACAGCGGTCTTAAACTCAAAAATTATGAATATTATTTGCTCTTACGCATATTTTAAATGTTAGGTTGGAATCGGAAGACTATATTCTATATCTGCCATAGAAGAGATCGGTCGGAAAATTGGTCTTAGTAAGAAAAACTTTTTTGTTTTCCATTATAGTATTCTTAATATCCGAAACCACAATATTTTATGCTTTCGAACAGTTCTACAAAATTATACCGAATCAAATGACTATATTCTATAGCTACCATTGGAACGATCGGTTGGAAAATGGGTGTTAGTAAGAAAATCTTATTTAGTTTCCCATAACAGCGGTTTTAAACTCAGGAATTATGAAAATTATTTGCTCTTACACAGATTTGCAAAGTTGGGTTAGAATCGAAAGACTATATCCTATAGCTCCCATAGGACCAATCTTTTGAAAAATGGGTCTTGCTGAGAAAACTTATTTGTTTTTTATCAAAACTTGAAGGCAATAATCATACTCCTTATGATTTTGAATTAATAAATATGTTATATCTATGCATTGTATGCTCTTTGATAAAACTTTAACTCAATTGTTTTTGTGATTTCAATTTTCTTCAAGCATTTCAACTGGCTACAAAACAACAGCACAAACATTGAACAGAATTCAAACCTCCTTTCCGCATATTTTCCAGTCCTGCGAGATGAAATCCTCCCTAACAAATTTCCGTATGACAATCTCTATGGTTATCTCATAGGTTTGTATCATGCGTATGAAAGCCTTAAAGCCCACAGTGGCTGCCAGTATGGTCTCATCCTCATTGGAAGATTCACTTAGTATCTGGGTGATCAGCTCTTCATGGCCCTCGCGTTCGACGAGTTGCACTAGAGCCGATTGAGACTCGGGTTTCTTAAGCGAAATGAATATGTTTTGCTCGTACATATAGGTGATCTCATAGTATTCGCAACCATAGCGCAAGAGTAGACCTATGGTGGCCAGATCTCTTAAAGCTGCCTCGCCCGTTTTGCCAAACGATTCGGCCTCTATGGACTCCAGCACCCATTGTACTTCCTCGTGTTGAGATATTTCATAGATATCCTCAATTTTGATGGTTTTTTGAGAGATTTTAGAGCGTATGAGCTCCACCGTTTTGGTCAACTCAATGCTTTTACTCGATGTATATTTCTCAGCTACTTCCTCCACCTCCTCTTCTTCTTCTTCTTCGTCTTCGCTTTCTTCTATGATTTTGCTGGTACGTTGCTCGGCATCAGCTATTTTACGATCTTTTACTTGCATTATCTCAGATACTTCACTCTTTTCCACAAGTATCGATACGGGTTGCTTCACTTTAAACACATTCATGGTGGTACTTGTATTCGCAGGCACTATTTTAATTTCTGTCTTGCGCATTGCCTGTGTCTCGGTGGCACCCGACCTTTTTACCACCGTCTTTTTGGCCATCCTTTTCTTTTTTAGAGTAGTCTTCACCTCCTCCTCTATGTTGGAGGCGCCAATTTCAAATTTGGCTCGTGTCATTGTCATGCCAATCTCATTGATTAACTTGCAATTGTAATGGCCACAATCTGCATTGGTTGCATTTAAAATCTCTAGTGTTGCTTCACTTTCAAGCACTACCATGCGATACTTTTCGGATGCCCTAAGTTGTACATTGTTGAAATACCATTGTATATCTAAAGGAAATCATAAACTACACATCAGCCCTGCCATATTATAGACCTAATTTTTTGTTTTTTTATTATACTATACCTGGAGCCGGATTGCCGGCAAATAGTACTGTGAACTTGGCGGTTTCACCTAAGGCAGCATGACAGTCGCGCATTTCATTTTGTAGCGATGGTGAGCATTTAGCAGCTATAAGCATAAAGATGGATTAGCTACAAACTACTACTACGATTATCGAAAGCAAAAGCAAACTAGTGGGCGGGTAGTGGCGTATGCTTGTTTATTTTGGGTACTTACATTAGGGATTTATATGGGCAGAAAAATATTGATATTGATATTGTAAAATAGTATCGTAGGGAATATCATAATTTTGATTTTAACTATTTTCATTTTTATAACTATTTATCTTTTAAAACAAAATTTAATTATTAATTCCTTTTTATAATTTCCTTTCATTATTATTAAAATAATGAAAAATCAATATCTGACTTGGAATTGGAATATTACAAAATATATTTACTGATACAATTACTTAAAAAATTGTTCCTTTATATTCAATACTCACAGTTGGAATTACGATTATTCAGTGAATATTAAACAATTTAATTACTTTTACAATTACTTCAATAATTGTACCTGTTAATTTAATTATTTTTTACAATTACTTCAATAATTCTACCTGTCTATTGTGAATATTGAATTGCAATTATTACGAAAACTTCAGTGAATATTACAAAATATTAAAATTTCTGTACAATTACTTTAAAATATTAACCGTTAATTTAATTACTTTTACAATACTCATTTAATTAATTGGAATAACGTTTATTCAGTGAATATTACAAAATTTATTTACGGTTGCAATTACTTTAAAAATTGTAACTGTATATTATGAGTATTAAGTTGGAATGACAATTATTCCGTGAATATTAAACTATTTAATTACTTTTACAATTACTTCAATAATTGTACCCATAAATTTAATTACTTTACAATTACTTCAATAATTGTACCTGTAAAATGGGGAATATTAAGTGGGAATTACGATTATTCAGTGAATATTACAAAAATTATTTACTGTTACAATAACTTTAAAAATTGTGACTGTCTATTTAATTACTTTTACAATTATTTTTATAATTGTACCTGTATATTGTGAATATTGAGTTGGAATAACGTTTATTCAGTGAATTTTATAATTTAATTACTTTTACAATTACTTCAATAATTGTACCTATAAATTGCAAATATTGAGTTGGAAATACGATTATTCAGTGAATATTACACAAATTATTATTACAATAACTTAAAAATTTATTATTATATAATATCTACTGTTATAATGACGAGTCGTAATTAGGAATTCCTTTATATAATCTGCTATATCGTAATGGTATTTGAAGTTTATTGCTCTTATGCCATATTGAATGATTTAAAATCACCTTTATAAACTACTTAAATTATTTTCTCTATATTTTCAGCGCCAAAATTATCGTAAGCTTTTGAAGCGAAACGAACTAGAAAAATACAAATTGGAAACACCGTGGAAGTAGATGTAAGTATATGTGACATAAAGATGATGATAAAAAAAACTCGAAAAAGATTTTAAAAGCAATGCCCTTAAAAAAAAAAATGATCCAATAAGTTATGATCGATGGTTTGGAACAAAACCTTGGTAAGTTTGAATTGCAAACCGTTCCTCAAACCTACGTACTGAACCATCTGCTTCATTTTAAAAGTTTTCAGACTCGCTTAAAGCAAAGTCAAAAAAGTTATAAACAGCACTTCGAACCGGTTAGGAGTTTCCGGATTTTTTTGTAAGTCTAAACCGAACCAAAAGATGTTATGCAATCCTATGTTAGCCTTTTCTACCGTAAAATTTTAAAGCAAGCATTCTAAATAGTTTTTGATGTATTAAGATACTTTTATGATTAGTTGAGTTCCAAAAAAGGGTTTTGTAATTTAACTGGCGACCTTTATAAAGGTAAAACAAGATTAATTTATTCTTAAATTTAAATGCGAGTTCCAAATAGCTAATTAAACAGGCATTATGATCTAACAAGTTGCTTGTAAACTACTATAAAAGAAACTTGAGCTATTACACTTACAAGTTACAAGTGTACATATTAAATGAGTAATAGCTCATATTACAAGCGAAAAAGCTCATCATAGATTCTCTTTAGAGTAGTTTGACAAGCAACTTTTTAGAGATGTATGATAAGTGTAAAGACCCCTTAAGTGTAGTTAATTTCACTACCATGAATAAATCTGCTTACCTAAAATTTTTCTTAGATCATGAAGATGAGATCATGTTTTTGGATAATAAGCTAATTTATGTTGCCTGCTTTTAGGCAGCTCTTAAATCAATCTTGGGTCCTTGTAGACACAAGTATAGATAATTATAAACGGCCTAAAAGTAGGCAACATGCAATTTCTTAATAGACACCACGTTTTCAAAAACATGAAGATGAGAAAACGGCCCTTAACAGCTTTAAAAAATATCAGGAATTTTTTTGGAAAACTTAACGCTAAGACTGGACTTAAGGTTTCAATCGGCAGACGCTTTGCCGAAATTATTTCCTTCAAATAAAGTTAACTTTTTTTAAAAATTAGCGTTTTAAAAATATCAGCCTCGATCTAGGTCTTATTTATGTGGTCCCTAAAAATCGGCGAATAAAAGTCGTCCACCTATTTTAATAAATTCTATATAACCCTTAAATTCCCTGATTTGCCAAATTGCACAATATTTTTATAGTAAACAATTTCAATATTCATTAAATATAAAGCTACATAACGATACGATATCTCAATATCCATATTTTGTTTGCCATCCCCAACTTACTTCACTTCAGGGTGTTTGCGTGTAAATTGTTTGTCTGTTTGTTTGCTTGATTTTTTTTTTTTTAATATTTTGCACAAAACACTTAACATGTAGAACTTTTTAGTAACATGCAAAAACGGTTTTTTTTTGACACTTCTGTAAGTACGTACACATACATCATCAGGTGTGGAGTGTTTGTGGGGCAAGCAGCGCTCTGGGAATGTTATATAATTTCTTTGGGTTTTGTTAGTGGAAATTTGGAAAATAATTTTATGGAACATAACCAATTACTTGCAGATGAAGTACTGTAAAAAAATATTTATGGCATTTTGACGAATGAAAATAAAAATCATATTTTTATACTAATAATTCTATAGGCGTTTACTTGTTCGGTGGTAACGGGGGTAAGGGGGCATGGTTGGTGGGGGGTAGAGCAAGCCTTAGAGCTGTAAGGGCTGAGTTTTATTTTTTTAAAACAAGGGAAGTTCAGGGGAGTTGTACATGGTACAAGTATAATACATGGACAAATACAAGAACGTACAAAATGTGAGACAGACATATATAGAAGACAAGAGAGAGAGAGATAGAGAGACAGACGTTGTTGTTTGTTTTGGTTTTATGGTACGAAAGACATTTTTTGTGTTTGGGAACACGAAATTAAAACACATATACACATAACAGTGGTAAGTGTTGGGTTATAATTGGCCATTAGTCGATACATACCTTTGAGAGCCACCTGCATCTCCTCCATTTGAGTCACCCATTCTGGTTTGCGATAATCCTTGGATCCAACGATGCCTTGATTAATTCATAATAAAAATTACAAAAATATACGAATTATTATTTTGTGCGTTTTGCGAATTGTTAACCATTGAATCTTAAACTAAAATAGTGTGACCCTCTGGTGTAAGTGTTCATAAAAAGTGTAGAAAAGTTTTTTTTGGGGGTTGGAATTGTTAACAAAGGGAACGAATTTGGTTATAATTTTTTGGGGATAGGTCAAAAACTGCTGCATATATCTGAAAAAGAATATTACTAACAATTCCAAAAATATATCGATTTTTGCTTCGATAAACCATATTTTAGTACCTTCGACTGCAAAGAGCGCCGTGGTCACTGCCACACCCAATGGATTGTAGGCCTCAAAACTAATTGTGCCCAAATCATCGGGATACACATGATTGATGACCAGCACTGAGGTGCCATCGTCGAAATTTTCGATTTGATATTCCTCGGAGGCGAATATCTGCTCGTCGTCACGTAGCCACTTGACTTTTGGTTTCGGTTTACCAATAACCTTAACCTCCAATTTCGCTTGCTCACCCTCTTTGGGTTCGATTTTCTCTGGTAGCTTTTTAATAATTTTCGGTGCTTGTTCGTCGATTGAGATGGTCTAAAAGGAGGGGGGGGATGGCACATTATACATTGTCATCAGAATGTCAAACAAACTTTGCATATGACATTTTAAAACGCTTACTCTATCAAGTAGATCCTCCTCAGATCCTGTGAGTCCAGTGATTTCAGAATCGGGGATATATTCAAATGCTAAAAAAATATATATACATATATATTTGAATAGTATATCAATGAATCAGAAACACGGGGGCTAGCAAACAAATGCAGAACGGAAGTAGGATTATTTACAATATCCAGGAGATTGAAGGAAGGTAGGTACTTATTTAGAGTGAGTCTTTTTGAGAGAACGTAGAATCACATGCTTTCAAGAGTTAGTACAAGAATAGTATTCAAGGAACAAAAGTTTCAGTTCAGATATGTTTGTAAGGAGTTATGTGTAGACCTATCCAAGTCTGCGGGATGCATGTCAGTATCGGAGAATAGTGTTGGATCAAAATGAACAAAGTCAGTTGCTCACTTTGAACTGAGTGAGTAAGGTTGTTCAATTGTGCTCTTTGTTGCTCTTTAGCTCACTCAGGGTTGCTTATACGAATTTAGACATATTTTTCTTAAACCTTCAATAAACTCTAAAAATTTCAAAAAAATTAATATAAGAAAAATTTCAGAAAACCAAAAGAATTAAAATAATTAACAGTAACAAAATCAGGAAACCAGTTGAGGCATTGAATTTTCTGCTACAAGCTCATTGAAACGATGAGACAAAAATTTTATTTCAATTCGAAATATTAAGATGCTGACGGCTTTCATTTTGTGCTTCCGAGTAATATTGTTCCAACCACTTAATTTCAGATAGAAGGGTAACAAAATCTTCTTACGCATTTAAACCAGCGATAGGCAGCCATCGAAGCCCGGAACGTTATTTTATTCAACACCCAATTCAAAGCATTTACTGTTACGCGTCTCAGCTCAAGAAATGAACAAAAACAACACTCAAGTAAACATATAGAAACATGGATTAATCTTGAAACGAATATCGGTTCCAGTACGTACCGAATTGAGAAATTCGGTTTAAGGTTCTAATTCGGTTTTCAGTTTATTTTGATTTTCGGTTCCGATACGGTACTCAAATTTTTTTTTCGGTATACGGGTACAATCTAGTTCATTTCAATGACCTAGTTCATTAGTTCATTTTTTGATGAACTATTGACTTTCGAGTTCATTTTTGATTTATAGTTAATTTTTTGAACTATAGTTCGTTCTTTGAAACTAGTTCATGTTTGCGAACTATAGTTCATATTATGAACACTGAGACCTAGTTCATTAGTTCCTTTTTTTGAATAGTTCATTTCGAACTAGCTCATGAAAATCGACACAACTCTAGTACGTACCGGTACAAGAATAATTTTTTTAATATTCCAAAATTAAATTGTTTTAAAGATATCCAAAAAATTAATAGTTTTTTTTAAGAATATGGCACAAAAAAAAATTGTTTTTTTTAAATATACCGATTTCTATCCTATTTTATTTTTGGACAAACAATTTCTCTAAACGCTTCTGTTCACACTTCCAGCGGTATCCCTACACTCATAAAAAACAACCTTGAATTAAGGAATTCTCTATTCTTATGTCTCCGTAAAAAAAAAATATCTTTAGCGATTTAAATACCAAATGACTACGGTCCAATATAGCTAATATAGAAAGGGGTATATTAGTCGAAAAACACAAAAACAGATTGAAACATAAAATCTGCCTTTCCTTAGCTCATTCTCAAGTGATTAACTTGTTTTAATGTCAAATGACAAGCTATTCACAATGAAAACAAGACAACATAAGGGCCTTTTGTCATTCAAACAGTAAGCTTATTTTACATTTTCCGAAATATTAAAAAAAAAAATTTTTTATAGAAACTTAATTTTTTTTAAATTAATATTATCATTTTTGTAAATATTTTATATTTAAGAGAGATTTTTTAAGACTTGATATTTTATTGACTTAAATTTGAGGGTTTATGTTTACCAAAGAAAAGTTTTTCTGCTTTTTTAGAAACCTTTTCTGTAGTTTATATATCTTCAAAAGAGAATTTGATTCTGGTTATTCTTAAGGGCGAATTTCTATAATGTAATACTATTTTTTTTCTGAGTGTATATATTGCTATTTTACCAGTTAAAATATAAATTTGAAATAATCATAAATCAATAAAATGAAAATAAAAAGAAACCGAAACAATACCGGTATTAGCGTTTCGGTATGGTTCCGGATTTTTCGGATCCTATTATAACGGTTAACGGTTCTCAAAAAGTTTTTAGTATCGGTTTCGATACCGGTACTTGGCTTAAAACGGTTTATTTCGGTTCCGGTATTATTCCCTGCATAAAAATATTCAGGTCTGTTCTATGTTCGAATTCGATTTATTGGAATCAATTAAACTGATTACTAAGAATATGAATGGATTAACTGTTTTATTGTTTAACTAATCGTTCAAAGGAATATTTTTGCATAAATAGGGAGAAAAAATATTTTTCCAAATTTTTATACGATAATTTTTTTAAATTAAAATATTGCGCTTTAAACGCAAACAAATTTTTTTTTTCCCACTTTTTTTAAAATTTTAATTATAATTTTCCTTTTTTGAATATCTTAATTATAATTTTCCTAGTAATTGGTTGTCTAATTTCGGTTTCCCTTTTTTTCTCCTATTTTTTGTCCCAATTCGTATAAGAAACCATTGCTCACTACAGCCAACTGAGCAAAAAAGAGCAATTGAAATTGAAACATGTTCACTCGTTCAGTTTAGTGAGCCAACTCATTTTTGTTCACCATTCCAACACTATCAAAGAGTGAACAAAGTGAACTATCGTTTGAGACCATCCAAAATGTACCTTGAATTTTAACAGTTGTCTTGGTCACACTCTTGCCAATCTTATTGCTGGCCACGCATATATATTGGCCTTCGTTTTCGGGGAAAACTTCGGTTATCTGCAGCTGGCAGTTTCCTTGCAAATCCTGCGATACGGTGGTCTCCTTGGTTTCGTTAATCTTTTCCTCATTGTGATACCATTCCACTTTGGGAGTGGGTTTGCCAGTCACTTGGCAGGTCAGCAGCAATGATTCGCCATCCATTACCTCAACGGGTTGTATAAGTTCTTCTACGAAACGTGGCGATTCAAATTCAACGGCTTCTTCCTGGGGCAAAGCCTCCAGCAGGTTAACACTGGCCGTTGAGGTGACGGAACCGCCTACGTTTTCGGCCCGACAGGTAAATGGACCCGTGAACTTCTTCTGGAAGTCCTCAATCAGCAGCGTAGACTTGTTGGCCTGACTTACAATGCGACATTCTTGGGAACTCTTGATGGGTTCATTGTGCACAAACCATTGGAAGGATGACAGGGGTTCAGAGTCTACCACGGCTTCGAGAATGGCCACTTCATGCTCGCCAAAGTACTGCGGTTGCAGGGGTTGTATAAAACGTGGTGGTCTGATTTGCTTATCCGGCTTTTGATCCGATACCACCACGGAACCTGAAGCTTTAGCTTCACCCACTTTATTCTTGGCCCACACTTCATATTTGCCGGTACGTTTGCGCGTCATATTGATGACCCGAATGATGGTGGTGGTTTCGGTGGTTTCTATCACAGTCTCCTCATTCTCAACGACTTCACGGCCATTACGCATCCATTTGATTTCAGGCTTGGGCAAACCATCATACTTTACCTCAAAGAGTAGGGTACCACCGGTGGGTACCACCACCGCATTCAAAGGTGTGACCGTGGGTGCCTTTAGTAGTTCTTTGGGCATTTCATCTAGACGACTCATTATATTGGCATTGCCTATGGCACGTCCAAATTGATTCTGTGCCTGCACAGAGTAGGTAATAGCCTCATTGGGCGTGGGATTGATCACCTCCAAGGCCACATCGCCGGTTTGTTCGTCATAGAACATTTGCACCGTTTCGCTGGGTAAAACCTCCTCAATGCCGCGATACCATTTAACCTGAGGATTTGGTTTACCCGTCACCTGACAGGTGACCGTGACCTTAAGATGCTCCGGTTCCTTCTCTTCGGTAAACTCTATTTTCAGTGGTTTGGTAAATTGTGGGGCCACGCCTTGTTCCTTTTCTGTATTCAATGTTGGATAAGTGATTTTTAAATATTTGGTGTTTTGTGTATTTTGAAGGAAAGTTTTGGGGTGGGGGTTTTAGGGGGATGAAAATCATTGACAGACCTCAATTTAAGGGGTAGCTTAAAAATTTTTATATATACAAGAAACTTACCTAAAATAATGTTGGTACGACTTGTGGCCACTCCAGCCTCGTTCTTGGCCTCGCAGGTATAGACGCCCACATCGCTGGGTGTGACCTTGGCAATCTTTAACTGTGCCACCTGCTCCACTACGGTGATCTCATACTTCTCCGATGCAAATAACAGCATATCATTGAAGTACCAATTGATTTCGGGGAATGGTACACCCTCCACTTTGCACTCCAGTACGGCGGGTTCTTCGGGCACACACTGTCGCGGACGTAACTTCTCGGTGATGCGTGGTGGCTTAATTTCCTTCTTCTTCTTGCGTACCAGCTTACGCTCTTGTCCCATCACCTCCGAGGTGGTGGTCTCCTGTTGATTCTGCAGCAATTGCTGATCTTCAATGAGCTCCTCATCGGCCATTTTATCCAAGCCCTCCTGTATACGCTTCTGTGTTATAAGCTCCAGTTCCGGTAGCGGTTGGCTATCATCGAGCACCACACGTCGTTTCTCCTTCTTAACTATATGGGAGGTGACCTTCATTTCCAGATCACGTCTTACATCTTCCACATCCAATTCGATGAGCTGTTCAGTCGTTATGAATTGGGGTCTTGTGTCTTCAGTCTTTTTCAGTAGGGTTATAGTCTTTTGTGAGATCTCTTGAGAAATTTCATCGACCTTCTCGATTTCGGCTATGGCCGCTTCCAGTAACTGCGGTTGTCCCTCAATGGAGGCCTCCTTCAGGCGCTTTGTGCGCTTCTTGTGTGCCTTCTGCTTAGTTTCGGGTGTTTCTTCGCTGGGCACAACTTCTTCCTCGGGCAAAACATCTTCAGATACGGCCACTACCTTAACATCATCGACTGGTAGCTCTTCCACTTCATCTTCCTCGGCAATGGGTTCGTCGAAGGGTTCGGCCACTTCTTCAGAGACCTCATCCACCGAGGGAGTAGCCTGCTTTAGCTTGGGTTTCTTTTTCTTTTCTTTTTTGACCTTCTGCTTGGGCTGTTTGTCTTCGGGAGCCTGGAAGGGTTCCAGCTCCAGCTCTTCTTCTTCGCTTACAGGTTTTTCTTCGGGCACCAGTTGAGGTCCAGTTAGAGCCTTCTCAGGCTTTTGTGGTTCCTCCACAGGTTTGGCTGGAATTGGCTTAAGCTGTACTTCTTCGGGCTGTTCTGCGGGTAACGGACGACGTTTGCCCGTGGGCCACTGCTTTTCTTCTAAAACCTCTTCGACTGGCTTCTTCTTTTCACCACGCTTCCAGGGTACTTGAGGCTGTTCTTCCTGAGGCTTGGGTTCTTTTTCAATGTCAATGTGCTCGACTTCTTCCAATTGTGTGGGCTCAGCATCTGGTATTTCAGGCAAATCTTCTTGCTTGGGCTTCTTTACCTTCTTAGTTTTGCGCTTTTCTTCCTGCACAATCTCCTCTTCCACTCTTTCAACATGTTGTAGATCCACTTCTTCCAGTTTCACCTCTTCTGGCTTAATACTAGAGCGTTTAGTAGGCTTCAAATGCACTTCTTCTATTATGGCCTCCTGAGGCAATTGTTTCTTTGGACGGGTAACTGGTTTCAGGGCCACTTCCTCCACCTTTTCCACAATTTCTTCTTTCTTAGGCTTGGGCTTGGGTGACACCTTTTGTGGAGTTACTACTTCCTCAGGCTGTTCTTCACTGGGTTCTTCCACAATTTCCACTTCTTCCTCCAGCGGCTCTTCCTCTTCAGGCTCTTCCACATCTTCGGTGGGCTCTTCAGTGGATTCTTCTGTGGCAGTCTTGGTTTTTGGCTTCTTCTTCTTGACACGCTTCTTAGTGACTTCCACCACTTGATCCTCGGTGGTAATAACTTCCTCCTTTTCAGCAAATTCGGTTTCAGTTGTTTCAGGTTGAGTGGTGTCCGAGACAACTGCAGTCTTTTTCAGCGGCTTCAACGAAACCTCCTCCACTTGCTCTTTTTCTGGCAGAGGCTGTTGTTTTCTGGGAACAGGCTTAAGTGTTACCTTTTCAACTTGCTCAACTTCTTGGGGCTTGACCACAGGCTTTTTCTTTTGGGGTTCCTCAATTTCTTCCACCTCCTCTGCTTGTGGTTCTTCTTCTTCTTCTTCAATCTCCTCAGGCTGTTCTTCAACCTCCTGCTCGGTTAACTTCTTCTTGGGTTTCTTAACCTTCTTAACCTTGCGCTTTTCTTCCACAAGTTCTTGCTGTTCTTCGATCAGCTCTTCCTTGAGGGGCTTCCTCTTCGGGCTGTTCTTCTTCAATTTCAGTCTTTTCTTCAGTTAACTTAGGTTTCTTTACCTTTTTAACCTTACGTTTCTCTTCCACAATCTCTTCTTGTTCTTCAATAACTTCTTCTTGAGGAACTTCTTCTTCAGGCTGTTCTTCTGCCAATTCTTCTGTGACTTCTGCGGTGGGTTTTGGTTTCTTTACCTTCTTAACCTTACGTTTCTCCTCCACAATCTCTTCTTGTTCTTCAATAACTTCTTCTTGAGGAACTTCTTCTTCAGGTTGTTCCTCTGCCAATTCTTCGGTGACTTCTGCGCTTGGTTTTGGCTTCTTCACCTTTTTAACCTTACGTTTTTCTTCCACAATCTCTTCTTGTTCTTCAATAACTTCTTCTTGAGGAACTTCTTCTTCAGGTTGTTCCTCTGCCACTTCTTCGGTGACTTCTGCGGTGGGTTTTGGTTTCTTCACCTTCTTAACCTTACGTTTCTCTTCCACAATCTCTTCCTGCTCTTCGGTTACCTCTTCTTGAAGAATTTCTTCTTCAGGTTGTTCTTCAACCTCCTCTGTCACTTCAGTTGTGGGCTTGGGTTTCTTTACCTTTTTAACCTTACGTTTCTCTTCCACAATTTCTTCTTGTTCTTCGATAACTTCCTCCTGAGGAGCATATTCTTCAACATCAGGTGTTTCTGTTTCCTCCACTTGCGCTGTGACTTCTTGTTTGGGTTTAGGCTTCTTCACCTTTTTGATTGTACGCGTTTCTTCTACAATCTCTACCTGTTCTTCAGTGACTTCTTCTTGAGGTTTTTCTTCTTCCACTTGAGCATCAACCTCATCGGGTTGTACTTCTTCAGTGGGCTTTGGTTTGGGTGCCTTCTTCTTGCCACGCTGCCATAGAACAGGCTCCGGCTTCTCCTCGATTTTGGGTTCTTCGGGTAGCACATCCACCGCTTCTTCGTATGTTTTAGTAGGTGCTTCTTCAACCTTTTCTTCAACAATCTCTTGTGCTTGTGGCTTTTTCTTCTTACCACGCTCCCACAGCACGGGTTGTGGTTGAGGTTGTATCTTCTGTTCTTCCTCTTCCAATGTATCTACGGCCACTTCCAAAGTCTTGGGTATCTCTTCGACCACCGACTGTTGTGGCTTCTTCTTTCCACGTTCCCATAGCACGGGTTGTGCTTGAGGTTCTGTAGGCTTAGGCTTGTCTTCTTCCAAAGTATCCACGGCTACCTCTAGAGTTTTGGGTACTTCTGGTACTTGTGGCTCTGGTTGTTGTGGTTTCTGCTTTCTACCACGCTCCCACATTACCGGCTGGGGTTGTTCTTTCTCCTGGGGTACAATTTCTTCCGCTAGTTCATCTGTGGCCTCTTCGTAAGCCTTCTCCAAAGGCTGTTCCACCGCTTGCTGTACTAGCCGCGTGGTTTTCAAAGGTTTCAACTGGAATTCTTCGGCTTTTTGTGCTTGCTTGGGAGCCTGTCTGGGTGTGGGCTTCAGGGATACCTGCTCTACCTTCTCTTCTGGCTGTCTGGGTGGTATGACTCGACGTATGGCGGTCTTTTTGGTTTCCTCCACCAAATGTTGCTCCAGCACTTGAGTGGTTTGCACTATTTCCT
This sequence comes from Lordiphosa mommai, assembly GCA_018904225.1. NCBI lineage: Eukaryota > Metazoa > Arthropoda > Insecta > Diptera > Drosophilidae > Lordiphosa > Lordiphosa mommai. The sequence continues at coordinate 94,345 of JAEIFT010000390.1, read as the reverse complement.
TCTTCTTCTGACCACGTTCCCATAAGACGGGCACCTGTTCGGGTTGAGTTACGGGAGCTGGTTCAACCAGCTCATCGTGCATTTCCTCAAAGGTTAAAGGCTTCTTCTTGCCACGTTCCCACAGGACGGGCTGAGGCTGTGGTTGCTGTACGGGTAAAGGTTCCACCAGCTCATCATGCATTTCCTCATAGGTCTTTGGCTTCTCCACATATTCTTCCTGTAGGGGTTGAGTCTGAGGCTGATACGCTTGAGGTTGTTCAGGCTTCTTCATGCCACGATCCCACATAACGGGCTGCTGTTGCAGTAGCTGCTGCTCTTGCGTATCCTGGCGCTCTTGCATGTGCAGCAGGGAAGAGTCTTCCACTTGTATGAACTTTTGTGCTTCACGTGTTTGACGCCAATTGAAGGCTTCCTGCTGAGTGCGTTGATTGATCATCTTTTGGTGTTCGTATTGCTCTAGGGTCATCATTTGGGAGTCCTCCACTTGCACAAACTGTTGACGTTGAGCCTCTTCAATGAGACTCTGTTGTTGCGTCAGTTTCTGACGTTCCTCGGTATACGTATGCAAAGTGTCTTCCACAGAGGTCAAGGGCTGTAGCTGAGGACGTTGCTGTTGCTGTTGACGCCAGTTGACAGCCTGTTGTTCTCGTATTAAACGTTGAGCCTCCAGTTTCTCTCTCTCCGAGACATGCATAATATTCACATCCTCGGTGGTAATAAACTGCTGTTTGTAGAGCTGCGTTTGATCCTCATAGTGCTGCAGCTCTTCGCGTTGCATCACCTTTGAAATGGAACCCTTGGAACTCTCATCAATGGTCATTAGTACCGAGTCTGCAGTGGAGGACTGATGGGCCTGTAAATGTTTCAGTTCGACCTCCTCGATCTTAAACTTATCCATCTGTTTGGTAACACGTTGCACACTCTTGAGCTGCTGGCGCATTTCCTTCCAGGGTATCAAGTCCTTGGCATTCTGTTGCTGTGTAATAAGTTTATCTATCTGATCGGTCATCTCCATTATTTCCACACTCTCCATACTCTTCAGACGCTGTATTTCCTGAGTGCGTTTTACCTGCTCCACTTGAGCCTGTTGCGGTAAGGGCTCATCGGTTTCAATTTGACCCTCCAGTGGACGCAAGTAGACCTCATCCAAATCGAATTTATTCAACTGCTGCTGTACACTCTCCACCTGCTTGAGCTTTTCGCGCATGGTAATCCAAGGTACCGCCTCCTTTTCAGTCTTGCCCGCTATAATCTGCTCCAAAGTGGCACCCAAACTCATTATACCCTGATCACGTTCGGTCTTAATGGACTTGAGCACCACCTTAGCTGCCTCTAGCTTGGGTGCGGGTTTCTTTTTCTCTATGGGTGTGGCCTTTAGACTAATGGTCTCTTCTGTCCAGGATTTAACCGGTTCAGGCTTGAAACCCGGCAGGAAAGGCGGTTTATCCAGAGAGCGACCACGATTGGGTCGGGAGGCTTTACGCCAGGGTATCACATTGGTGGGCGGTTGCAGGGATTTGCTGCGCACTTTGGGCTTCTTGACGCGCGAACGTCCCTGATGTTGGGCCTGACCATTGACGCCCAAAAATTGACCAAATTGCTGACCAGGTTGTGCTTGACCTGGCTGTGGGGCCAGAGGTGAATCGGGTGCACTATCTTCCCGGCCAGAGGAAGAGGACTCATCTTCGGCGGAATCAATTGTACGCAATTGATAGGCCGAGATACGTCGTTCTAGAAATTGGTAAAGGTTAAACCATTTAGTATATTGGAAGAGAGACAAATAGAGAGCAGGCAAATCAGAGTTCGTAGGTGGACAGGGCAATCACTTACCTGCTCATCCTCAAGGCCATTTGTATGAATCGCTTGAAAAACTAAATCATAAATCTTTTTTGGCACACACAAACAATGAACTTGAAAAATTTAATTTTAGTAGACATAAATACATATCAAAACATATACTCGAGAGCATATTTATTATTAATGCTGCTTGGACATATAGACAGAGCATTTAGGCGGCAGCCAAAAAAATTCTAAGAGTGCCACAAATCATTATTCATTAGTTTTGACCGTGAAGAAATTGGCTTGACCGTATTATACACTGGCCGAGAGGGTATTTGAATTTTACCAATAATGAAAATAGCATTTATGATCCACCTAAAGAATATTTAATCTGAGTGATGAGCGGAGTGGATAACGGGTTGGTTTCTTTGGCATCTAGGAGGGAAATTGGTTTATCAAGCTTGTACATTAAGGGTACTTAGACTGTTTTCTTATGTGAGTTCCACAGCCTGAGACGTTCATCATTTCATATATCTACCAAAGGCATAATCTGCTGCTCTCGCACTGTGAGTGGCCTAGTCATCTTATGACATTATCCTTTATTTTCAATATTTTCTTCATATTTTCAATGAAAATTAATACTATCTAACTAAATCATAGGTTTTTGTGCCGCTTTTGCTCAGTTCGATACTATTCTCAAAGTTTATGCTCCCAGAATGTTTGGAAATTATTCAAACTTATTATAAAAATTCGAGTTCATAAGAAATATTACCAACTCAAACATTTTTTCATGACAAATCTACTAATAGGAACTTCCCAGCTTCTAAATTAAATACAATAAGGATTTTAGCCAAATTTCTTTCAACAACTTTGAATTGATAGATCATTTTTTGCGAACTTCATATCATTGCATTGACCACCTCGGCTCATTTTGCATTTGCATCATGATGCAAAATTTTGCAGGTTCAAACCTCGAAGGGAACCCCTTTTGATAAAAACATCCAAGTACAAAAATACTAGATCAAAGTACAGAATACTCATATTATGACTAGTACTCAGATCGTCAAAAAATTTATTTTGGTAAATACTTTTTTAAAATGGAAACACTGTGGCATTGCTTTGATAATCATGAACTGTTCGAAAGTGATTTTGTTTATATGAAATATTGCCAATATTATTTTTTGTCGATCTGAGTACTAGGCATAATACTTGATTTAGACAGTTTAGGAATATAACTATTAAGTACAATACATTTGAACTATTTGAAGATCTTCTAGACTTCACAATTAGGTCGAAATAGTCTTAAATCAATACCCATTTACTCTTGAAAGAAGAAGTTGCATTCTTAAAATAAATACCAATTATTATACATTTAAGTCTTAAAAGTTCTTAATCAATTGCAAATCATTCTTGGGCATGTTCTTGGTTAAATTAAATTCTTAATCAAAACAGGAAACAAATCGAGGTGACTGTTTTGATTCAAATAAGGTCAAAGAGATCCAAAGACTTAAAAATAAGAATGTATAACACTCCTCGACAAAATGGTTTCCGAATTTTTCCCAATGGACCAAACCAACTTTTCTAGTATTTGAGACGCTTAACATAAAAATCACCATGAAAAATTAATAAATTGACCTGTTATCGAGATATTATCGATAAATTGTTTATTTTTCGATTTTTTTCGAAAAATTATCGAAACTTTTTTTTTTTTTGCACCGATTTGAAAATTCTAAATACTAATAAAAAGATGGAAAAAATTCGTAGTCAGACAACAATTTGCTAGGGTGAGTGACTTAAATGCTATGAGTACATAAAAATACGTTATTTTTTGCAAAATTACTGTCAAATTAAAAAACTTTACACATTTGTTTATCTAAATGCATTTATAAGCATTTTACGTCGAATACATTTTTTTAATAAGCAAAAGAGTTGTTATATTTTTATACATTTGAGCCCATAAAATTAAAACCACTCATCCTAGCACATTGTTGTCTGAAAACCATAGCTGCAAACCGGTCCGGAAACCGAACCCCTAAGAACCGGTTCGGTTCCGGGTTTCTTGAATTGGCCGAACCGGACCATGAATCGATATTTGATCCCTCAACCTGAACCCGAACCGAACCACTTATTCAAAAAAGGTTCGGTTCACAATATTAAGTTATTTTTAAGACGGAAGAAATTTTTGATATACTTTAAATGACTACGACTGACTGTAAACAAGGTAAGTTTATAAGAACCATAGAAAGCAATAAACCAAAGTCAATTATAAAATCTATCAATAATGTTATAGATTCCTTTGAAAAGTGTCCAAGAGAACATACATCGAAAATGATTTAATATTTTGAAAAGGTCTTTACAAAATATTCTACTAACATAGTTGTACGAACATTTTTCAACACTAAAATCTGTTCCTTCAAATATAAGACTTAGTAGAAATGAACAGTTCCAGAATGATATAATGCCTACACAGACTAAAAAAGATATCCGGACTAAAATCAATCCCAATAAATGTCAGTTAATGGTGGATTCCAGATTTTATGAATCCAAAGTACAATCTGATTCGACTTGTATTGAAATTTAAACCGAAGGTCGGGACTTGAGTTAACGTCAGCAAGGCAAAGTCGCCTAAATTATATTATATAATAATAGATGATCTAAATAATTGAATCGTATAAATTAATCGTTAAAACAAGCTTCATATTATTCTTTTTTAAAGTGAACCAAAAACCCGGGGTTCAGGGGATCCAGATTCAAAAGACTCCTCACTGTTTCGAACCACTTTTAAAATTTGGGAGGTTTGCAGCCTTGCTGAAAACGAAATATTTTTTCACGGTTTTTCTTTGTAAATATTATAAGAACATTCCAATCGAAGCAAAATCAAATAAGTTATAAAAATTTAAGTGGGGAAAAAATTTAAATTTTTTTTTAAGTTTATCAATAAAATCTCGGAAACTATTTTTTGCGATTTTCGTGTTAACCTATACTATATAGGTAAAAAATCTACCATCACTCTATTAGAAAAGGTCGCATTTTTCGTTGCATAGTTTATTGGCTCATAAATTTTAAGTCTATTTCGACTTTAGTTTAAATTTACTTTTGAGCATCGAAACTAATTTCGACTAATAAATTTTCTTCAAAAAACGATATCTACGACTAAAATCCTGATTTATTTTAAAAACAAAGATTTCGATTATTCATTTTTCTGAACATTTAGAATGACGAGAAACTTCTAGAAAGAACGATTTGATGACCTTAATGAAATCAAGTAATAAAGTCGGTCAAGCCCAGCTCCTATATACTCAGTACCTGACAATGTAGGTATATAAATTTTAAAAATTTTTAATGTAGCGCCACACAAACTGTGTGAAGTGCTACACAAAGTGTTTTAATATGACGCTACGATTATTAGGGGGCTAACGATGACGCTTTTGCTCCGAATTATTTCATGATTGTTCTAAAACTTGGTGGATCTATAAATAATGCTGCTTAATACATTATATATATATCTTAGGTTCATATAATCAGCCTACAAAATGAGGAGATATGCTCATTATTCCAATTTGCCGAGGAGTTAACCTCTAGCATATCTAAGAACAGTACCGATTATACCGACAGACTGACGGACAGACGGCTATATCGACTCGGCTGTTGATGCTGATCAAGAATATAAAAAAAAAAATATAAACTAAAGGGTCGGAGATATTCCTTCTGAATGCACTAACTCATTATATATGTATACTTAAAGATCTAATGGCCAATTAGATAAAACTATAAGCTAACTATCTAACGGTTGGAAATAATACTAATGGGCAGATTCGTGGAAGAAAAAGTTCTAGTTTTCTTTGCATACTTCTTTAGGCGTGGCTTCTTTTTTGTAGTAAATCTAATTTCTTAAATTCCTTGACTTATTTTAAGTATGGAAATATCGTAGTTTTAGAATGATTTATATTTAAGAACGAAATTTACTTAACATTTTAGGTGAAAAGCTTATTCATCGTACTAAAGCTCTCAGTGTACATTTGTAAGGGTATAAATATAGCCCCATTTGTCACTAGCGTTGACCGTGAAAATATTTTATTTAACCTTATCACCTATACATATTTTTGATAATTGGCATGGCTACTAAATATTTAGAGAATGATGAAGCTTAGGTGCTAACTATGTGCATGAACTAACAACATCAATATGATTCACTTAAGTGTGACGAATCCACTTTGGGCCGAAAATTTCGATTGCATTAATCTGCAGCTAAATTTGGGCACATACTCGCTCATTTCAAAACTGACCGAAACTCATCAAGTACAATTGAGAGCAAACAATTAATTTTTTTTTGGCCAAAAATAGATATATGATTAGCAATGGCTACGTCACCAGGTGGGGCATACACAAAACAGACTCCGACTGGGGTGTGTCTCTGCCGGATATTTTCGGTTAGCCAAGAGCGCTCGGCGCAGTCACGGCGCAGCGCAACGCGCACTCAAACCGACAGTAGACAACAGTCAGTCGGTGCCTACTGGTGCAACACACACCTCTTACCTGTGGCGAGATGAAAACGGGCATAAAGCAGGAGCAGCAGCAGCAACAGCAAATCAGCCAAAGGATGAGGAAGCAATTTATTAAAATTTCCAATTAAATATGCAGTTTATTTTTTTTTTTTTTTAATTTATTTATAGACGGCGATAAGTATTAAATACAATTAAACAACAAAAGAGTGTGTGTGTGTGTGTATGTGGAAACAAATCGAAAACATAAACATAAATTGGAAAAAAATAATCATTTCTTAAAATCAAAAGTCGCATGAGTTTTTATGATTAATTTTTAGTAAAGCAATTTTTTTTATTTTCTTTTACAAACAAGCGGCAAATATTTTGGATATTTGGTTTGTGTTTGTGAAAATGAGAGACAAAAAAGACGAGAGGAAAACGAGAAAGTGTTGGAATTAGTAGTAAAAAAAAAAGCGGTAATAAAAAATGAATAATAAAATCTCATGCAACATCACTACAAAATAAATAAATTTAAATTAAATAAACAATACAAAATTCAATTATAATCAAACACATTTTGTAGGTGGTCAGAATAAACACATACGAGAGGGTCCAATTCGGTTTTCACTTTCGGCAAGAGTAAGTAAAAAGTAAAAGTAAAATCAAGTGAAAACCGAAATGGGCCTGAAGAAGTAAGGTATAGATAGGTAGGTAAGTATAAGGTAAAAGTTTGAGCGAGTTTCTTTAAAAAAATATCCTTTCCCAGTTTCTTTTTGCAGACCCCCAACAAGACCTAAAAATCAACAAAAATCTTTCAAACTGATTGAGTAGCCGTAACTGATTAATTTAATTAAAAACAATTTCTGGCCCATTACCAAAATCATTTATACATGTTCTGCCTTGGTCTAATGACCATTATTCGGTATATGTACCATTAAAAACCCCGAGAGAGAAAACAAACTTGGGTAGGTAATTTATGAATTTTATTTTTTTTTTCCCAGAAAATTTTCAAAAAATTGAAATAAATCTCAAGATTTACTTGAACAAAACAAAAAAAAAAAAAAAAAAGTCTTTTATTTTCCAGATGTCTGCGTCTAAATATAGCCAAACCCACCCATGGATTTTTTAGCTAATCTATTGGAAATTAGTTTTCTTTAAGATTGAAAATAGAATAGAGCGGGAGGGATGGATACACATTTTGGCTGGCAGCAGCTGAAAGACTTTTCGATATTTTTGGTTCTGGCTGTGCTAGTTTTTTGCGCACGTATCTGTACCGCCGTGCGCTAGATGTGTCATCCATAATATTTTAATGCTAATATTCCACCATGAAAAATACAACTTTCACGCTCGAGCGGAGGCGGAACATATGTGTGCGCTGTGCTATGCTTTGCACACGCCACCAAAAAACAATCTTCTGTATGTATGTATATGTATAGCAGCGTCTAAGTACATAAGCTGCTGCCTTTGCTTGACTTGCTTTTATTTATAACTCAACTCAAGGGGCTGAGCACTTTTCATCAATCTATAAAAAATTTCACTCAAAACTACAACAACAAAGAAAAATTTCACTGGCCGTGCCAGAAAATGAAAAAGTTCTATAAATATTTATGTGTTGCAAAATACTTGTAATTATTTTTATTATTTTTTTTTTTTAATTCAAATTGATTCTCTGGTTAGATATCGTTTGGGGGGGATTTGGTTAGTACAAATAACTGAGAAACTGTCGAAAGGTTCGCTCAAACTTTTACCTCTAGTTGGTTGTTGATATAATAGGAGAGTAATACGTGTCTGTTTATCTTAAGGATTCGTTGCGTCAGTGTTGTTGTTGTTGTTGTTGGTCGTTGTTTTTTGAGCATTCTTTGGAGAGTTGGTTCGCTTACGTTTTGGTTTTCTTTTTTTTTACTTTTATCGAACTCTGATTTTGGTTTTGCTTAGTTTTTACTTTGATTTAATCCTTACTTTTAACAGTCAGTTTGGCTGAGGATTCGACTTGTCCAGTTGACGAAGTCACACGTACTGTAAAGACGCCCGAATCTTCCTCATAAGTGGTACCAATCAGAAGTACAGCGCTGTTGCCATCGAAGATCATCTGCAAAAGTAGATAGAGTAATGGTTTAGTTGAAAGGTTTCAATTTTTTGGGTATTTAAAAAAACCCTACAAAGATTTCTTCATGAAGATGTACATGAAGTTTTTAAACTTCATGTTCTAGCAGTGGCATGTAGTTTTTCCTTAATTCTCCTTTGCTTGGTTCCGATTGATCTGATACAGGGTTGATTTGCAGATCGATAACTCGTGTTGTCAGACGAGTTGAAATAAATTGTATCGAAGTAAACATCATCACCCTAAAAACCAGTTCGGTTCGGGTTTTTTGGATTGCTCGAACCATACCATGAACGGAACCTCTTACATTTTTGACCCCAGAAACCTGAACCCGAACCGTACCATTTATTCAAAAAATTAATTTATTCCAAGGAAACAATTTCTTGATGAGAGTACTCAAAATAAAACTTTGATAGACTCTTCTTCGGATTGCCAAAAAGATAAGTGTATAGGAGCAATAGAAAGCAATGAGCAAATATAAAATCTGTCAACGATATTAAGGATTCATTCGAAAATTTTGGAAGACAACAATTTGTTTTAAAATTTTGTAAACCTGTTCCAGCAACCCAGTTAATCGAGCATTTTCACCACTTAAGTTTGTTTCTTGTAATTAAAGAGCTAGTTGAGACAGACATCTTCAGAAAGATTATAGGATTAAGCTAGGGTCATCTGAATTTGGTTCATTGTGATGTCGCACAGACACCTTACTGTCCATTCCTCCTACACTTCAGTACAAAATGTATCAGAAATGTTCTTGGTAAACATTTAGGAGACTTGAATGTCTGATGGAGGTGAATGTCGGAATGTTCTGACATCGCTTGGGATGTTTGCCAGCTTATAGATATGACACTTAAAATAAATAATCTAAAGAATATTATTTTAACTAATATTTTTACAAAATTAAATCTATTAAATTTTTTTTTTGAAACCAATTGAAACGTATAAATAAGTCGAAAAAAACAAATAAATTATTTTTCGTTTAAGTGAACCGAGGTTCGAACCAAATCCTACGGTTCAAGGGTTCCAAGAACCGGTCCGCGAGCCGAACCCATACATTCTTCAAGGGTTCGATCACCCGAACCGAACAGCATCCAAATTTTTGAAGGTTTGCAGCCCTGATTTAAACTCTAATTTAGCCAAAAGGTTTACAACGCATACATTACAAACCCCATAAACTATTAGATTGGCAAGAAACACATGTCCAAGGTACAATTATACCTGGTAAGGTGGTCATTCAAAAGCTTTCATTTCATACCTAATATATTGTCAGTCTAAATCGCGCTCGCTCTCACTCTTGCGCATGTAGCAGCAAAAGCTCTGAACTTACACATTTCAGTCACCGCCACACCATGTATAATTATACCTTGCGCATGTCATTTATTTTCGATTTTTATCGATTAAGTGCATAATGTCTAACCGATATATCGATAAACAGCTGATCGTCATTCGATAGCATTTGTGGCAATCACAGCCGGTCATTGGAGGCGGATGACAATAAAAACATAACAATGAATAATAAAACCCGCGAAGCTTTATTTATCGCATACAACCACCTAAAAATTCAGGGATACGTCAAAAAGCTTCATATTTGGATAACGCATACTTTAAAGGAATTTCACCTTACTAAGCGTATCAATATCTGCGATTCATTGCTCAAACGGTTAAGTTTTTGAAACCAATCATAACGGGCGATCAAAAAAGATCATGGATCAAGAAAGATTAGCCGACTCAGACCACAATAAAGTCCGATATTCACCATACCATAAAAATTAGTTATGATTGCGATTACCTGATGAATACTTGAATTAGATGAAGCGTGAATACTGTGATGGTTAAGCCCATGGTGGAATTATATTTGGTGTGGCGGCTACAGAAATTTGTGAATTCAGAGCTTTTGCTTGATCAGCGAGTGTGAGCGCGAGATAAACTGAGAATATGTGAAGCAAGATGTATCTTTTACAGGTGTGGCGAACAATAAAATTTGTATACTCGATACTTTTTGCTAAATGCGCAAGTGTGAGACAGACATTGATTGCTTGAATAGCAAACTGACAATAAGTAAGCTATGAAATGAAAGCTTTTGAATGAGCGCCGCACCTGTAAAAGATACATCTTGATATGAAGAATGAAGTGGAAGCTTTGTGTGATCGCCGCACTAGTTAAAATTCCACCACTGCTCCCTCGCAAGCATTCATATTGAAATATTCAGTGTGACCATATTTTTTAAGCCACAACCTAATGGAACAGCTCATACACGATTGCTTTGAGTCTGCTACTTGATCAAGCTCCATGTTTTCGACTGTTAAACTAACTTGTATGGAATTTTTTAGCTAGGGTGATCAAGCCGGCTCGTGACCATTCAAAGCAAATCTCTGGACCCAGTAACCTCGGTAAATTTAGTCAAGTAAGTAAATTTTTTTTAAACCCACCTGAAAATCGGGTGTTTCCGGTATTAGCTGACCCTCGCGGAACCACTGCACACTGGTAGCCTTCACCTTGCCGGTCACCGTGGTCTTGAATTGAGCCGGCATGCCCTCCGTTACCGAAACATCCTTCAGAGCCGTAATAGTGGGTGGTGCATCCAAATTCTCAATGGGACGCACCTTAAGCTGGGCGCTGGTCTGAATGCTGCCCAACTTATTCTCGGCCACACACTTGTAGGTGCCCTCATCCTCGGGGAATGCCTCCGATATGATGAGCTGATAGTATTCACCTTGACGTGTCATTTGGAAGTAACGCGATGGCTTCACAAAATTCTCGCCACGCATCCAGCGAGCCGTGGGTGTGGGTTTGCCATCAACGCGACAGCGGAAAATGACCTTGCTGCCCTCCTCAACGGACTGGCTCTTTAGCTGCTCCACAATATGGGGTGCCTTCTCACTGCCCGGAGTGGTGGGCTTATCCGGCTTGGTGGGCGATTGGACAATGCAATCACCATCGCAACGTGCCTCGCCAGCGGCATTGACAGCCACACACTCATAACGACCCGAATCCTCGGCGAAGGGCTCAATAATCAACAGAGTGTGAATGGTATCCTCCTCCAGCATTTTGAACTTAATGCTGGGCTGAATCTTCATGCCATTCTTAAGCCAGTAGACATCCATGGGACGGGTGCCGGTGACCTTGGCATCAAAGCGTGCCAGCTGGCCCGTGGACACGGTGGTGCTCTGAATGGTGCTCACAAAGCTGGGTGGCTGTATGCCACCCTTGCCAGCACGACGACGCTCTTCCACCACCAAATTGGCACTGCATTTGGCAGTGCCTCCACGATTCTCGGCCACGCAGGAGAACACGGCCGAATCCTCAATGAACACTTGACGGATGATCAAAATGGATTTGCCACTAAAGGTGTGAATCTGCAAATCCGGTGAGTTTTGTATGGGGAAACTCTCGCGATACCATTTCACGGTGGGATTGGGTTCACCATCAAATTCCACCTCAAATTTGGCCTGCTCATTCTCAAAGACGCGACAGGGTTGAATCTTTTTGGTGAACACGGGAGCCTTGGCGGGCTTGACAGGACCCTTGACCACACGCTCCTGAATGGTGCCCTTATGCTCCACCTCGGTGGTTTCGGTGGCGGTTATTTTGCGTGTTATTTCCAAATCTCCTTGGATTTCCTTCTGCACTTGTTGCTGCTTATTCATGTGAACCTCACGTCCATGCACTAATGACTCAGAGGGTTCAGCGGTGCCCTTGGGCGGTGCAGGCTGAATCTGAGCGGTGCTAGTGGTCTCTTGGCTAGAGAAGAAGGAAGGGTATCATTAGTTTAGTTTTTAAATCGAACTCCAATAAATACTTACAGATTCTCCTCATACGACTGAGCCATGCCCTTGGCCGCTGAGCTGCTGACCACCTTCTCGCCGGGTATGGCATACTGATGCGTATCCCTACGCAATGTGGTCTCCTTGAGCAGCTGTTCGGTCTCCAGCTCATGAATCTTATTGTAATACTCCTCGCTCTTCTTGGCCTTGACACTATTCTGCCATTCGGGGGTCTGAGGTTTGTATTGCTTGGGCTTCAGATGCTCCACACCCTTGAGGGTATGTGCACTCTGCTCGGACAAATATTGCTTACGCTCATCGAATACCTTTTCCAACTCATTCTCCTGTCGTTCCTTTTGATAGGAAGCTAGCTCATAGTCATACCAGGCTACATTTCGAAAGACATTTACGGGTTTATTTAGGGGGAACACATAGACTCAAATGGAGTTATACATAAATTGCATGCAAGATTTAAAATGATTTTTTGGGGTTAATTGCAAGCAGATTTGCATGCTTTATATAGCTAACGGTTTTAGTTACATTTCACCGTTTTAGTAGAAAATATGATTTGGGGGTTAAATAGATTTTGTTGGAGGTCTTTTAACTCCATTTTTGATAGAGAGAGAGACATAATGGTCATAGATTTCAAAAACAGACGGATAAGGCACACGAAAAACTTGCATAACCCTATTACCCATGATCCAGCAATACTTAGAGAGTCCATTCCATAGATTCCTTCTGCTTCTTCAACAGGTTCCGCAGATTTTGCTTTTTTCTTTTGTTTTAAGGATAGGATTAGGGGAATTCTCGGGTGCTGTGGTTGTGCTTGTCTAAATTGTTTACTACTTTGAGCCAAAAATGTGTGACTTGTGATAGAGGTGAGAAAAACTAGGGTGCTAGTGCTACGTGGCAAATTTTGTGTTCATAATACACTCCGGGTTACTTGAATAGCACAAAACAAAAAGCAAAATATTTTAAAAATTATCTTTAGAGAAGTTAAGCGGTTCTGACCTACTTCATTGAACGCTAGCCAGCGTCTGATTGGATTTTGCTAATTTGTTTACTCTTTTGGCGAAGGGCATGCGTTCGGATCGTGTCTGTAGTTATGGGGGAAAAACTCTACCCTTAAAAAAACATTTTGGAAAACTCTTTCCCGAAGTTAGGGTTCGCGCGTAACAGGCTTCGGCTGAGGTTTGCTTGGGTGACTTGACTTTTTCCTAGAGCTTTTACACAGAATTTGACATACACTGGCCCAAACACAGTGTTTTACTCAACCTTCCCGTCAAACCTTCCAATTTCCGACCTTCCAGCTAAAATTTTTCGAATTGAAAATATTATTTTTATTTTTTTGTACATTTTCCGACCTTGGAAAATTATTTTCCCATATATTTGGCCCATAAGGCTTTCAAATCGAATTTCTAATAAATAGGCCGAAAAATAACGATTGGGTTTGAACCCACCACATTTTCCAACCATGGGGATGGACTTTCCGAAATGAGCTTAAAAACCGAATTTCCTACAGATCGGCTCAAATCACGTTTTTAAACCTGAAACCACCTACGGCGCCCTTTGTCCAACCACAAGCGATAAAACATATGTCTAATTATTTCACTTAAAATCGGAAGTAAAAAATAAATTTTTCACATACAATACTTTTCGCAATATACGAAAAATCACGTTTCTAAGTATTTCGTATACTTTATGGACAAATAATTTTTGAAATAAATTCCTTTATCGAATTTAAATATTATACTGTGGTTAGCGGATTTTCGAATTCAACATCTTACAAATTTCTTGAATTAATTTAGTAATTGAAAATTTGTTTGTCATACGCTTTACTCGTAGAGTAAAAAGGGTATACCAAATTCGTGCAAAAGCAAGCATATGCGACCCAACCGAGTCGATTTAGCCCTGTCTTTATGCACGTCAGTTTGTCTGAGTGTTTGAACACTTAGATCTCAGAGAACATTATACCAGTGGTCGGCAAGCAACAAAATGACATTACATTCTTTAGAATATTCTGATGGTTTCGAAAATAGTGGAACCCAAGGATTTAGTCCCAAAATTGTTTAATTGCTTATTGGAACGTTGACAAATTTTTTCTGTTATTTCAGTAAATCGTTTTCTTTCTTGCATTTAAAGAATTGTCTGGTCTCTTATGTACATAAATATGCGATAATTACATTAAAATTTTTCAATTTTATTTTAGAATATCGTAAACATAATTGTTGGAATTTGGATAAGACTATCGATATGGATTTTCTATTTTTCTTATTTTTTTTTAAATTTTTCTTTATTTTAAAAATTTTTTTCATATTTTTCATTTTTTTCATAGATTGGAAAATAATAACTATTGCTTATTTCATTAAGATCGCAGCCGAACCATTTTCCCTAAAATATTTTGCATATAAGATAGATTGGAACCCGTGATATAAGAACGTAGTCTAAATAGCCCTAAATACGGCCGTTAAATACTTTTTGGGAACCTTAAAGTCGTATAACAGCCCACAAAAGGCTCAAAAACAATGCATAACCTTAAATCTGGCGCAGTTCCGCATAAAAAATAGCCACTTTAATGATCTTTCAAGTTTTTGGATAAATGGTAACCCGTAAATTAAGACTACGTTCCAATATGGTCCTAAATACGGACGTAAAATACTTTTTGTGGACCTTAAAAGGGTACAACAGCCCAAAAAACGCTTAAAAACATTTCCTTATCTAAAATCTGTCGTAGCTCCTCCAAAATTGGAGCTACATTAATTATTTATCGCGTTTTTGGATAAATCGTTATCCGTACCTTAAGACTACGTTTCAATATGGTTCTAAATACGGTCGTAAAATACTTTTTGAAAACCTCAAAGGGGTAAAACCGCCCAAATAACGTTTTAAGACCATTACTTATTTAAAATCTAAGGTAGCTCCGCCAAAAAAAAGAGCTATAATAATGATCTTTCGCGTTTTGCATAAATTGGAATCCATACGTTAAGACGATGTTCTAAAATGGCTTTAAATACTGCCGAACAATACTTTTTGGGTACCTCAAAAGGGTAAAACAGCCAAAAAAACGTTTTATAAAAATTTCTAATCTGAAATCTAGCGTAGCTCCGGACAAAAATAGAGCTATGTAAATGATCTTTCGCGTTTTGGATATATTCAATTCCGTTTTTTAAGACTAGGTTCTAATATGGCTCCACATACGTCCGAACAATACTTTTTGGGTACCTTAAAGAGGTATAACAGCCCAAAAAGCGTTCTTAAACAAACTCTAAACTAATATATGGCGTGGCTTCGCCAAAAATAGAGCTATTTTAATTATCTTTCGCGATTTTAAGAGATGGGAATACGTACTTTAAGACTATGTTTCAATATGCCTCTTAAAACGGCCGTAAAATACTTTTTGGAAAGTTTTTAAGAAAACACATGCCGCTGAGCTGCTGCTGCCTCTTTTAAAAAAAAAAACCTGTAACTGCCATTCAAGTGACTCAGAGTGTATGTATGTATGTGTGTAAGTATGTATGTAATATATACAATGAGTTTATCTGATTTCTGTTGTTGTGGTTTAGTTTTGTCAGCTAAAATCTACTGCATTTTGTAACTGGTTATGTTCTAATTAGCTGTTAAAATACTTTCTCTTTGTAAGATTTGGTATGTGTGTAGCTTGGTAAACTTACGGCGTGGTGAGTTCTTCAACACATTACGATAGTCATCAGAACGGGCCACAACTTGCAATTCGGTTGAGGCAATCGATTCGCCCACAGAGTTGCGTGCTATAACCTCCACCTTGCCGGTATCGTATTGACGGGTCTTGGGTACATCCAGATGGAACATGCCATCGTTGGTCAGCTTGTAGCGAGAACCCTATTAAAAAATATACAGAGTTTAACTTAAGGCCATATTTAGGCAAGACTCAAGACTTACATGCACCACAGTGTGGCCATTGATCAACCACATGACTCTGGGTCTAGGATGTCCAGTAACACGCACACAGAATCTAGCTGGATCGCCCTCCTCCACGGTCTGTGGTTCCAGTTTACTAACAAATATGGGCTTAGTACGTGGCTTGGCATCGGGATCCACCTCTTCGGGCACACTAAAATGAAGATAAACTTAAAGAGTTGTCTTAAGTACTTTTGAATTCAAAACTTACACCTGCCAGGAGGCTTCCATTTCACGTATACGATCAATACTCTGCATATGGGCAGGCAATTGAGAGTCATAGACTATGCCAGGTTTACCAGACACCTTGATAATGGCACGAGTTTCATCCATGCCATACAAATTGGTGGCACGGCAAACATATTCCCCACTATCCTCGGGATATACCCAACCAAAGTTCATGGCCACATAACCAAAATCATAAATGGGCTGGAAGCGATTCTCTGCGAAAGGAAGGAAGATAAGGTTAAAGTAAAGTTTCAAGGGGAAAGTGTAGAAACTTACTGTAAAGCAAGGGTTTGCCATTGAAGAACCATTCCACCTTCATGTTGGGATCACCCACTGGAGCCAGCTGGCATTCAAATTTGGTAACAGCCATTTCGGTGAGATTGGTCTGTTCCTTGATTTGGGTAACAAAACGAGGTGGCTGCTTGCGATCGGGATCAAAGAGATCATCCTCGGTCAAATGTACCTCAGAGGTGTACTTCTTGATGGTGGCCTCCATTTGGGTAAGAGTTTCTGAACGTTTCATGCCACGTGGCACTTGGTTTTGCAGCAGAATTGTGGGCAGTTCTGAGGGATTGAGGTAAAAAAAAATTTTGAAAAATAATAAAAAAAATATATATAAAAAAATAGAAAAAAAAAAAAAAAAAAAAAAATAAAAAAAAAAAAAAAAAAAAAAATAAAAAATAAAAAAAAAAATATAAAAAAAAATTAAAAATAAAAAAAATAAAAACATGAAAAAAATAAAAAAAAAAAAAAAAAAATAAAAAACATATATTAAAAAAAAAAAAAAAAAAAAAAAAAAAAAAAAAAAAATATGAAAAAAAAAAAAAATATGAAAAAAAAAAAAAAAAATAAAAAAAATGAAAAAAAATAAAAAAAAATAAAAAATATGAAAAAATAAAAATATTTAAAAAAATATGAAAAAATAAAAAAATAAAAAAAATGAAAAAATATAAAAAATATGAAAAAAAAAAAAAAAAAAAATATGAAAAAAAAATAAAAAGAAAAAAAAAAGTAATCTTTAGATACTTACTCTTGCAGGAGACAGTGGCCTTGGTACGATCCTCGCCATGATTGTTAATGGCACGGCACACATATTCACCCGAATCCTCTCCATAGACATACAATATATCCAACGAAACAAAGCCCATGTCAAAGATGTTTCTATAACGATGACCCGAGGGTAAAGGTTTGCCATTGCGATACCATTCCACACGCAAACTAGGATCCGTCTTGGGTTCCACTTGGCACTCAAAACGCACAGCTTCAGCCTCCTCCACAGTGAGCGAAGAGATTTGGGTAATAAACTTGGGTGGACCATATTCTGGCTCCACCACCTTGGGCACTTCGGGTATGCGTCCGCGTTCCAATTCCTTAAGCTTCTCCGAAGTCATACCCTCGGGCAGCTGTGACTCGTAGACAATATTGTGCTTGCCCTTGCAACTGACCTTGGCAGTGGTGGTAGCAGTGCCCCACTTATTGGTGGCACGGCAGGTATACTCTCCCGAATCACGTGCATAGATATAATCAATATCCAAAGCAATGAAACCAAAGTCATTCAATTGATGCACCCTCGAACCAGTGGCCATAACATGTCCATTATAGAACCATTCAATACGCATGGTGGGATCACCCACGGGTTCAACACGACAATCAAAGTGTATGGGACCACCCTCGGGTACATCCAAATTATCCTTGATATCCTCAGTGAATTTGGGTGGATTGGGTTGCTCATCATCAATAACAAGCTCCTCCCGCTTATGCATGCTCTCCTCCAGCTTCTGCAGACTCTCGGTGCCAGTACGGAAATTGGAGGGCAACTGGGGCTCCATTATAATACCCTGGCGACCCTTGACCTGCAGTTTGCAGGAAACAGTGGCCTCACCATGCTTATTGGTGGCCTTGCAGGTATACAAACCCGTATCCCGTTGATAGCAACCAGCTATTTCGAGAATAACAAAACCAAAGTCATTGATGGTCTTGATGCGTGAACCCGCCCACAAGGCCTTGCCATTGTGGAACCAATCCACACGCATCGAAGGATCATTAATGGGTTGCAAACGGCACTCAAAGTGAGCCAAAGAATTCTCCGGTATGACCATGTCAAAGGGTGTGGTAACAAACTCCGGTGGTTTACCCGTATCATCATCCGGCACAAACTCCGTGTTGCGTGAACCCAAACCCTCCAGTTCGGCTATGCGATCAATGGTACCCTCCATGCCCTTGGGCAGCTGTGATTCCATGATAATGCTACGTTTGCCCTGAATCTTCATGGTGGCGGTGGTAACGGCCTCACCATATTCATTGATAGCACGGCAAGAGTATTCACCCGAATCCTCGGGATACACAGGAGAAATCTCCAAAATAACAAAACCAAAGTCACAGAAAGTACGGAAACGTGAGCCCGCCTTCAAGGGACGTCCATTCCAGTACCATTCCACCTTAAGTTTGGGATCATCAGCGGGCGTAATGCGTGCCTCATAGTGAGCATTTTCACCCTCACGCAGATTTTCCAAGTTCTCCAAAGGCACGGTAAATACCGGGGCCTTACCCTTGGTTTCCTCCGTGGTTTCATCTCGGCTACGCACCAGGCTGTACTCCAAATTGGCGATTTTTTGCAAACCACCCTCCATGCCTCTAGGCAGCTGGGAGTCCAAAATCAAGCTGGCCTTCGAGGCACATTTCAGCGAAGCGCGCGTAAGATCTTCTCCATATTTGTTATAAGCGCGACACTCGTAGACACCCGAATTCTCCTCATAGCAGTAAAGTATATCCAAAATGACTATGCCAAAGTCATGGAAGGTGCGGAAACGATGACCATGTGGCAATTTCTTGCCATTGAAATACCATTCCACCACCAAATCAGGATCCGTGATGGGAGTCAAGCGAGCCTCAAAATGAGCACTTTGACCCTCCACCAATTTGGTGACATCACAAATTTGGGTAATAAACTTGGGCGGTTCGGCCACCAGGGGAGCACTCGAGTCACCCTGCTGACCCTGAGGACACTCCAATTCTCTAATCTTGGCCAACGAATCAGGCTGCAAGCTGTCATAGAAGACACCACCACGACCACCACAATTCAAGGTGGTACGTGTAAAATCTTCACCATACTTATTCCAGGCACGGCATACATACTCCCCGCTATCATGATCCTGCAGGTAGGCTATATCCAAAACCACATAACCAAAGTCGGAGACGGTCTTAATGCGATTCGAGTGACGCAAGAGCTGACCATTGTGATACCATTCCACCTTTAGGTCGGGATCATTTACTGGAATCAAAGTGCACTCGAAATGTGCGGCCTGACTATCCTTTAGACCTTCTAGAGGTACAGGATGCGAGGTGAAATGTGGTTTTTGACCACGTGGCTTATCCACACACTCCAAATTGCAGCTAAGTTCGGCAAAACCATATTTATTCGTGGCACGACAGGTATAGGTTCCCGAATCTTCGATTTTGGTACCCAAAAACTCCAAAGCCACTGTACCAAAGGCATAGATGGTACGCACCCGATGACTGGCCTCCAATAGTTGGCCCTTGAAGAACCATTCAATGACCATGCTTTGATCACCCAAGGGTATCAAATTGGCTTCATAATGAGCCAACTCACCCTCCGCTATATCCAGTATGTTCACAAATTCGCTGGTAAAACGTGGTGGTATGCCCTGTTCGGGTAGCTCCGGTTTGCCAGTATCTCTACGCAAAGAATCCTCCAAATCTTGAATTTCAGCCAAACCCTCGGCACCCTTGGGATGTTGTGTGGATTCTATGATACTCTCCTTGCTGGAACAGAATATGGTGGTGGAGGTAAAGGCCTCGCCTGCCTTGTTATAAGCCTTACAGGTGTAGATGCCCTGATCTCGTGCATAAACCTCAATCATGTCAATGGTAACAAAACCAAATTCGCTGGTCATCTTGAAGCGTGAGCCATGTTGTAGGATTTTGCCATTGAAATACCATTCTATGAATAGATTGGGATCCTCCTTGGGCTCCACATTGGCCTCCAGGTGTAAGGCCTGGGCCTCCGACAAATGGAACTCGGCTTGCAAAGGCTTAGTCCACACGGGTGGAGGATATTGCGTTTCCGGTTTCGCAGACTTTTGATTATAACGATTGGCCAAAGCCTCCTCCGTTTCCTGTACGGCCTCCAAACCGCTAACACCTTGCGGATGTTG
The DNA here is from genome assembly GCA_018904225.1 of Lordiphosa mommai. Classification (NCBI taxonomy): domain Eukaryota; kingdom Metazoa; phylum Arthropoda; class Insecta; order Diptera; family Drosophilidae; genus Lordiphosa; species Lordiphosa mommai. Next base: position 73,878 of record JAEIFT010000390.1, on the reverse strand, counting down.
GGTATCCAAAAACATGGTCTTACCACCCGTGCACTTCAAAGTGCCCGAAGTGGTGGCCGAACCCTTGCTATTGGTGGCCTTGCAGGTATAAATACCGCTATTCTCGTTATAGGTATTCGTGGAATCCAAGGCACAATAGCCAAAGTCATAGATGGACTTGAATTTGGCTGCAGCCTGCAGGGGTTGTCCATTATAGAACCATTCTATGTGCATGGTGGGATCACGTGCTGGCTCCACATTGCACTCAAAGCGCACATTATCCGTTTCCTGACATTCTATATTATTCAGGTGGGTTATGAACACGGGTGTTTCATATGAGGGCTCGGGAGCCTCGGGGCGTGCCTGCTTGGGTGCCTCCAGTTGTCCTATGCGTGGTAAAGCATCCGGATGCAAGGACTCCGACTGTAACCAATGATGATCTGCTATCTTAAGCGAGGAAGTGGATACTGCCTCACCCACCAGATTGGTAGCCTTGCAGGTGTATATGGCCGAATCATCCTCGCGTAGACCATTAATGGACAAGGTAACCAAACCAAAATCGAAGGTACTACGTATACGTGAGCCCGTGGTTAGGGTTATGCCATTCTTGAACCATTCTATGCGCAAATTGGGATCAGCTCGTGGCTCCACCTGAGCCTCCAGCAAGACATGTTGACCCTCATGTAGCTTATCAAAGCTTTGCAAGTGGGTGGTGAAAACGGGAGCCTGTTGTGGTGTCGAGTCCACAAACATTTCGGGTACACGATTCATGGCCGCCTCCTTGAGACGTATGGCCTCCCAGGATTCGGGTATCAAGGGTTGACCTTCAATATTAGCGCGTGTCTTGACCTTCATGGCAGTGGAGGAGACAGCCTCACCCGCAGCATTATAGGCACGACACATATAAACACCCGCATCCTCCGGCACCACCGCAGCTATGTCCAGGGTAACAAAACCAAAGTCATGAGTGGTACGCAAACGGGAGCCCATTTGCAGCTCCACGCCATTGACAAACCACTCAAACTTCAAGGTGGCATCACCCACGGGCACCACGCGTGCCTCGAAGTGAGCATGGGCACCCTCCCACAGTTCCGAAGGTCCCGTCAGCAATTGCGTGAAAATGGGTTTCTCAAACATACGCTCGGGTTCGCTGGGACGTGGAGCCACTGGCTTCTCCAGTTGGTGTATGCGACTAATACTATCCGGATGTTGAGTGTCCATTTGTATGCTAGCCTCAGACACCACACGCATGGAGGCAGTGGTAACCGCCTCACCCAAGGGATTGATAGCCCGGCACATATACACGCCCTCATCTTCCTTGCGTATATGAGAAATATCCAAAGAGACAAAGCCAAAGTCATGCTGTTTGGTTATACGGGAACTGTCTTCTATCAGTTTCTCATTGCGATACCATTCCACCTTTAAGTTAGGATCACCCACGGGTATAAGACGTGCCTCAAAGTGTGCCGTTTGATGTTCATTAATGCGATCTATATTCTGCAGCGGTTGGGTAAATACCGGTCGTTGACGTGTGCCCGGAGTCTCCACCTCCTGACGTTGATGTGGCGCCGTGGATTCCAATTTACGTATCTTTTCCAAACCCTCAGGATGTTGGGTATCGGATATTATAGTGCCGCGTGCTATGACCCTCAATTTGGTGGAAGATACCGCCTGACCCAAAGCATTAACCGCACGTACCGAATACTCGCCCGCATCCTCGGCCACCGCATGGGTTATATCCAGCGATACATAGCCAAAGTCAAAGGTTATATGGAAGCGTGCAGCCGAGGGCAGTGGTTTGCCATTGTGATAGAATTCAATGCGCAAATTGGGATCATGTACGGGCGCTACCTGCGCCTCAAAGTGTGCCGTTTGTCCCTCATAGATTTCGGTGGAACCGCGCAGTTCAGCGGTGAAATGTGGCGGACTAATGGGTGATTCACCCACCTCGGTGCGTGCATTGACCACCTTGGATTCCAGTTTTTGTATCTTCTCCAAGGCATCCGGATGCTGGGTATCCAGAATCATGCTGCGACGATTTAATACACGCACATTGCAGGTATTCACAGCCTCACCCAATAAATTGGTGGCCTTGCACATATACGTGCCCGTATCCTCGCCATAGACATAGAGTATATCGAGGGCCACATAACCAAAGTCATGGGTGGTGCGATAACGATGTCCCATGGGCAATTGTTTGCCATTGCAATACCAATCTATCTTCAGATTGGGATCATTAATGGGCTCCACACGACACTCCAGATGGGCATGCTCGCCTTCCTTCAGATGCTCCAGATTGCTCAGGGGTGTCAGGAAAATGGGCTTTTGTCCCTTCTCCTCTACCTCCACTTTGGTGGGTGGGGCATAGCTTTCCAGCTGACGAATCTTCTCCAGGCGCTGAGCATCCATCGTATCCAGATCCAGTGTCTTGTTTGCTGTGGGGAAAATGGGAAAGGAAAGTTGGGAATTAGCTTTTTCTCGCCAAGTGTTCGCTAATAGACCTAAAACATGAATCTTAAGCGGGAAAAGAGTTTGTCTGTTTGCCTGTTTGTCTTTGTCTGTTTGTCTGTTTGCCTGTTTGTCTGTTTGTCTGTTTGTCTGTTTGTCTGTTTGTCTGTTTGTCTGTTTGTCTGTTTGTCTGTTTGTCTGTTTGTCTGTTTGTCTGTTTGTCTGTTTGCCTGTTTGTCTGTTTGTCTGTTTGTCTGTTTGTCTGTTTGTCTGTTTGTCTGTTTGTCTGTTTGTCTGTTTGTCTGTTTGTCTGTTTGTCTGTTTGTCTGTTTGTCTGTTTGTTTGTTTGTCTGTTTGTCTGTTTGTCTGTTTGTCTGTTTGTGTGCCTTTGTCTGTTTGTTTCACTATTTTCTGTTAGGTTTGGCTATGTTTCAAGTTTGTAACGTTTTGTTCCTAATGGTTAGGACCGGTTTAAAGTGATTAGAGCCGATATTTCTTAAACCACTTAAGCAATCTTCTTGAAATTTTCACACTATGTTCCTGTCGATCAGGAAATAGTCAAAAGCTATGAGCCAAGTCCATGAACCGGTTCGAAAGTGGTTAGAACCGATTCAAAAGTAATTCAGAGCCAGATATTTCTTTAACCACTTAAGCAATCTTCTTGAAATTTTCACACTATGTTCCTGTCGATCAGGACAGAGTCAAAAGCTATGTGAAAAGACTGCGCACCGGTTCGAAAGCGGGTTAAACCGTTTCAAAAGTGGTTCCAAGCCATATCTCTGAAACCACTTAAGTGATCTTCTTGATATTTTCACACTATGTTCATGTCGATCAGGAAAGAGTCATAGCCTATGTCTCAAGTTTGTGAACCGGTTCGAACCGGTTCAAAAGTGATTCAGAGCCAAATATCTCTGAAACCACTTAAGCGATCTTCTTGAAATTTGTACACTATGTTCATGTCGATCAAAAAAAAGAGTTATTTGCTATGGCCCAAGACTGTGAACTGGTTCCGAACATGCTGAACTTGTTCAAAAGTGATTCAGAGTAGAGGTGCGTGCGTGACGTGAATTTAATCGTGTCACGGTGTGTCACGACAGGTCACGACAACAGACTTTCTGATCGTGCGTTATCATTCGTGAGACCTCCTTTAATTGTGCATAAATCGTGCGTGACGCAAAACGCTCCAAAAATTGTGTGCGTGAATCGTGCGTCAGCATATTTTTTATTTCGTGAATCGTGCGTTACGTGATGAAAAAATCGATCACGCGCGCACCTCTAGTTCAGAGCCATATCTCAGAAGTTATTGAAGCTATGACCTAGACATTTGGTGTGTAGGTTAGTTATATGAAGACTGAAATTTCACTGGATCAAGACTGGTTCCGAACTCGCTGAACTGGTTCAAAAGTTCAGAAGCTATTAAAGCTATGAACTTAAAATTTTATGTGTGGGTTAGTTTTATTAATACTGATATTTCACTGGTTTAAGACCGTTTCCGAACTCATTGAACGGATTCAAAGGTAGTTCAGGGCCATATCTCAGAAACTATTGAAGCTTTAAACTTGAAATTTGGTTATTGGTCAGATATTCTACTAGTTCAAGACCGTTCCGAACCCGCTGAACCGGTTCAAAAGTGGTTCAGAGAAATATCTCAGAAATTATTAAAGATATGAACTTGAAATTTGGTATGTAGGTTAGACATTTGGAGCCAGGTATTTCACTGTTTGATGAACGGTTCCGAACCCGCTTCTTAACCTATTCACAAGTTGCTAGGAACGTAAAATTAGCTGTGTAACTTTGGAACTGTTTTAATAGGGATTCAGTGGAATTAATTAAGATATGAAGACACACGAGCCAAGAGATTCAGAGAAGCTCGGCTTGGTCCCATTGGGGGGCTGTAACAGCCAATTTTAACTTTAAAACCCATTTACACAGGTTAGCTTTAGAGTCTAAACCGTGTCACTACCAGTCCGGAACCTAATACCTAAGAACTGTTTCGGTTCGGGTAAAACTATTTGCAAGGCGAACATGGCCAGCCGAACCGCGACAGGTTGCGGGCAATTAAGGCTTCACTTGTCGTGAACCAAGGTGTATAAAGAGTAAAATTTGTTTGTAATTATACGGTATATATATTCCTGATCGTATCTATCCCCCTTTTGGAGTGAACCCTGTTTTGAATGGCTTACCTGTTACGTTTACAGCACAAGTCGTGACAGCTTCTCCCACAGCATTCTTGGCCTTGCACATATACGTGCCAGTATCCTCGGCATGGGCATACAGTATATCCAAAGCCACAAAACCAAAATCGTAGGTAGTCTTAAAACGGTGACCAGTCTGTATGGGTCTGCCATTGCAATACCATTCAACCTTCATGGTAGGATCATTCACTGGTATCAAAGTGGCCTCCAAATGAACGGGTGTTCCCTCATTAACCTTGGCATTACGCAAGGGGCGTCCAAATTGCGGACGTTCGGCATGGAATTGATCCTCTTCAGCCTTACGCTGGAAGCGTGAAGTATCCTCCAAATGTTGAATCTTCGATAAAGCTTCCTCATGCTGAGTTTCGTGTATGATGGACGAACGAGAGGTCACATTTAGGACTATGGTATTGACTGCTTCGCCCAGATTATTGGTCACACGGCAGCTATACTCGCCGCTATCTTCAGCATAGACGGTCAGTATGTCCAGAGCGGCAAAACCAAAGTCATAGGTGGTACGGAAACGATGTCCAGTGCTTAAGGGCTTGCCATTGTGGAACCATTCTACCTTTAAGTTGGGATCCGGATAGGGTTCAATACGGCACTCGTAGTGAGCGCTCTGTCCCTCATACAAATTGCTGGGACCAATGAGCTTGGTTACAAAGACTGGAGCTGTGGTCACGGTATACTCTTCCTCCTCACGTCGCTGGTACTTGCTATGATCTTCCAGCTGATGTATTTTGTGCATGGCAGCCTCATGTTGAGTTTCCAATTGTATGGCCGTCTTGGATTGCACTATAAGCGAAGCGGAGGTGACGGCCTGACCCAAATCATTGATGGCGCGACAGGTATAAGTGCCGGAATCTTCGGGATTTACATATTTCATATTCAAGGCCACATAGCCAAAGTCATGCATGGTGGTGGTACGATTAGAGGCCTCAATGGGCTGACCATTGCGCAGCCATTCCACCTTGAGTTTGGGATCACCCACGGGTATCAGGCGTGCCTCAAAGTGTACGGCTTGATTTTCGGCCACACGTACATCCCGTACGGGCATGGTAAACACCGGAGCCTGGGAGACAAACTCCTCCTGCACACTAATACGCTGACGCTTGGAACCATCCTCCAAATGTTGCAGTCTAGGCAGAGCAGTCTCATGCTGAGACTCCAAATAGATGGACTTTTTGGTATGTACCACAGCCACGGCAGAGGTAATGGCCTCACCCACCGCATTGTAGGCACGGCAGGTATAAGTGCCCGCATCCTCGGGCAAAGTGGACATAATATCCAAGGCCACAAAGCCAAAGTTGTTGGTTTCGGTAAAGCGTGAGCCGGATTTGAGGGGTAGATTATTATGATACCATTCGACGCGCATGGAAGGATCCGAAACGGGTATCAAACGGCACTCAAAGTGAGCACGTTGATTCTCCTTGATTTCCACATTCTTCAGCGAGGTGGTAAATACGGGCGCTTGTTTGGTGCTCTCATCCACCTCCTCGCGGCGGCTATAACGTGAACGATCCTCCAAATAATGAATCTGCTCCAGACCCGCCTCATTTTGGGTAACCGTAACAATTTGCTCACTGCTACGACACTGCAGCTCCACCTTGGTCTCATCGGACCCAATCAAATTGACCGCACGGCAGGTATACACACCCGAATCCTCGGCTATCAAATGCACAATATCCAAGGCCACATAACCAAAGTCATGTATGGGACGGAAACGATGACCCACGGTAATGGGACGTCCATTTTTGTACCACTCCACCTTAAGATTGGGATCGGTTACGGGTTCAATTTTGCACTCAAAGTGCGCATGTCCACCCTCCCGGGTATTGGTCAAACTCTTGGGCTGGGTCAAGAAACGTGGACGTATATTCACCACCTCATCGACAAACTCACTGCGACGGAAGCGTGACGAGTCCTCCAAATATTGTATCTTCTGCAAGCCCGACTCATTTTGCGTCTCCAAAATCAAATCATTCTTGGCTATAATACGCACCGAGCAAGAGGTGACAGCCTCACCCAGCTGATTCCGGGCCTGACAGGTATACACACCCGAATCGATGGCATAGCAGCCCAACAAATCCAGGGCCACATAGTCAAACTCATAGGCGGGACGGAAACGATGACCCGTCTTCACGGGCTTGCCATTGACAAACCATTCAATGCGCATGCTGGGATCACCCACAGGCTGCAGGCGGCACTCCAAATGCACATTAGTGCCCTCCACGGTTTCTATATTATGCAAACCACGCGTAAACTGAGGAGCCTGAGCTATGGTTATATCCTCCTCCCTATGCTGATGACGACGTGAATCCTCTAGCAATTGAATCTGCTCGAGAGATTGTTCATTTTGGGTTTCAGTCACCACATCCGTACGATCAATGACACGCACACAGGCAGAGGTATGAGCCGAACCCAAATGATTGGTGGCGCGCACCGTATACTCGCCCGAATCGGCTGCGGTGGCTTGTATAATATCCAAGGCCACAAAACCAAAGTCATAGTAAGTGCGGAAGCGAGAACCCACGGTAACGGGACGTCCATTATGGAACCATTCAACACGCATGGTGGGATCACCCATGGGCTCCAGACGGCATTCCAAATGTATATTCTTGCCATCATGTATGGGCTTGGGATCGGTTAGAGGTTGAGTAAAGATGGGCTTCGATTTGGAGATTTCCTCAATGTCATATTGAGGCTCTACAAAGGGTTTATTCTCCAGATTCTGGGTCTTCTCATAGAGACCGCGATGCATGCTAGATGTGTCGATGCTGGAACGAGCTGTTTAGAAGAGAGAAAGAGAAATTAATACTTGAGATTGCTTTCTAAGGGCAGTTTTCTTATCCTCATGTTTTTCGAATCCAGGTGCTCATTGATCAAACATGTGTTGCCGAAATAAACCGTTTAAAGCGAAATAAACGGTATAAAACCGGAACCGATATTTAAAATTTTTTTTGAGAACCGAAAACCGTTAACCGTTATAATAGGAATCGAAAAAACCATTCTGAAACGCTAATACCGGTATTGTTTCGGTTTCTTTTATTTATTTTATTGATTTATTGTTAGGTTATTACAAATATATATTTTCGAATTCGTACAGTTCAAGCAATATATACAAACTCAGAAAAACGAGTTTTACCGTTTTTTAGAAATTCGCCCTTAAAGAATATCCAGAACAGGGTGTCAATCATATACTCTTTGGAACCGATATAAATATGATGATAACAAGCTTATAATTTAGAGTATTTTCCGGCTGTTAGGCTAGCAAAATTTTTGAAAATGTTGCAACATTTGTGTAATTGGATAATCAAAAAGTTTTTCTCATTAGAATTAGTTTTTTGAGATCGATCGTTTCAAAATTTCAAATATTATAAATATATGCTATAGTCAACCGATTTTAAAAACATTTTTCAGAATTGTGTGGTTGTATATAAAACTTAATATATTCCACGATTGGGGATGAAACTACGCATGGAAAATTTAAAAAAAAGAATTTTTCTCCAGTAGAACTATGTTTTTATGTTTAATTTCTTCTTTATGTTTATATGGCAGCTATTCTGTTATAGTTCATCCGATTTTGTATCTGGTTTAAAATTTTTTAAAGAATTGTGTCGGAAGCATATAGAAACTAGTTAGATGATATGATATATTCCAACGAAAAAATTGGTGACGCTACATATGGAAAAATTCAAAAAAGTTTTTTCACAAGAACTATTTTTTTTAAAATATATAAGACCGACCATTTTCTATGGCAGCTTTTTGTTATAATCGTCCGATTTTTTTAAATTTTTCCAGAATTATGTGAAAGCATATAAAACTTATATATAACACGATTAGTGACGCTACGATGGAAAACAAAAAAGTTTTTGTCACTAGAAGTGAGATTTTGGACCGAATGTTTTATATATATGGGTTAGCTATAAAATGCTAAAGTTCATCCGATTTTGAAACATTTTTTCAGAAATTGTGTGGGAAGCTTTATGAAAATGCCTAATATATATCACGATTAGTTTTAGATTTTCTGCTAGTGATGTACAACAAAAAGTTTTTCTCACTAAAACTAGATTTTTGACCGAATATATAAAAGCTTAATATAAATGATAAAGTCAAACGATTTTTTCGATTCCGACTAAATAATTTAAGTTTTTTGTATATTATAAAAAATTATACTTGTACCGGTACGTACCGTTATACCGAAATAAAAATCTGGGTACCGTATCGGAACCGAAATAAACTGAAAACCGAAATAGAACCTTTAACCGATATTACTAATTCCGGTACGTACCGGAACCGATATTCGTTTCGGGATTAATACCTGGTTGCCTACTTTTAGGCAGCTTTAACAACTGCCTGGCCTAAAAGTAGGCCACATAAATTTGCTCAAAAAGCTCCTAAATTTGAAAAACATGAACATAAGAAAACGTCCCTAAGAGTGTTTATATTTCTACTTACTTTCCACTACCATCGTTGCCTGCATTTGAGCTTCACCTAGCTTGTTTCTAGCCACCACAGTATAAATACCCGCATCTTCGGCGCGCACCTGGGATATATCCAAGTGCCACATAGCCAAAGTCATAATAAGTTTGTATACGATTGGCGGCAGTGATGGCACGTCCATTATGATACCATTCAATATGCATGCCCAAATCACTTTGTGGCTCTACGCGAGCCTCAAAATGTGCACGCTGACCCTCCAGAATTTTGGTGGTGCCCTTTAGTGGACCCAAGAAACGTGGAGCCTGGGTAATAGAGGTCTCCTCCTCCTCGCGACGACCATAACGTGAAGAGTCCTCCAAATGTTGTATCTTCTGCAAACCACCCGGATGTTGAGTGTCGGAGACTATTTCATTCTTGGAAATGACCGTCAATTGGGCCACTGTGGTATCCTGACCCATGGCATTATAGGCACGGCAGGTGTAAGTGCCGGCATCATAGATGGTCAGCTGTTTAATGGTCAAAGCCACATAACCAAAGTTGTAATAGGTGGTAATACGTGAGCTAGCCTCCAGAGGTTGTCCATCCTTAAGCCACTCCACGCGCAAAGTGGAATCACCCACCGGTTCAAGGCGTGCCTCGAAATGCGCATGCGCATGCTCACGCAGATCCACTTGATTTTGTATGTGCGTCTTGAATTGGGGTGGAGCTATAGCCTCGGGGGCCTCCTGTACATGACGACGCTGCTGGGATTTGCGATAATCCTCCAGTTGTTCAACCTTCTCAATATAACGCTGCTGTTCGGGTATGCCCAAATCAGCGGTGACCTGAGAGCGTGAGTGTATACGTATGGTGGACTGGCTGATGGCCTCGCCTATGCGATTTACGGCACGCACCGTATAGGTACCCGCATCTTCGGCACGTAGGTGCAAGATATTAAGGGAGACGTAGCCAAAGTTGAAAATAGCCGTTATACGCGAACTGGCTGTAATGGCTAGGCCATCCTTATACCATTCCACACGCATACTAGGATCATTAACCGGGGTAACCTGTGCCTCGAAATGCACATTTTTACCCTCCTCAAATTCGCCCAGATCACGCAATGGGCGTATAAATTGTGGAGCTTGATTCATTTGCTCCTCCGAGCTCTCCTGACGCTGATAGCGTGAATAATCCTCCAGCTGATTGATGTACTGCAAGCTGTTGGGATTCTGTGAGGATTGCTCAATGGACGGACGTTGTACTACCGACAAGATAGCACGAGATTCGGCCACACCGCTGGCATTGCTAACACGACACATGTATTCTCCGGCATCGTGACCCAAAATGCTCAATAGATCCAGAGCAATGAAGCCAAACTTGAAGACAGATGTGGCGCGAGCACCTTGAAAGAAAAAAAAAAAAAATTAGCACGGTCGCCACATTAAAAAAATAAAAAAAAAAAATTAGCACGGTCGCCACTTTAAAAAAAAAAATTTAAAAAAAAAAAAAATGAGCATTAAAAAAAATTAGCACGGTCGCCACATTAAAAAAAAAAAAAAAAATTAGCACGGTCGCCACTTTAAAAAAATTTAAAAAAATTAGCACGGTCGCCACTTTAAAAAAATTAACAAAAATTAGCACGGTCGCCACATTTAAAAAAAATAAAATAAAAAAAAACACCTACTTGCTGCCAGCGGACGACCATTTAGGAACCATTCAACGACCATAGTGGGATCACCCACTGGTTCAATGCGCGCCTCCATATGCACACGTCCACCTTCAGTTTGCTGCACATTCTGCAGCGGTATGATGAACTGTGGCGGTGGATAGACGCGATCTTCTTCGCCGGGGCGCAGATGGGGCTTGGCGCGCTCCACATGACGTAAGTAAATGATTTCAGGACCAGGTATCGGCCTAAGGAATAAAAAAATTTTAGTATTTCGAAAACCTACCCCTTTTTAGATTCTAGCTCTTACTCTGGTTCGATAACCTTCGTTGGTCTAGGGAGATTTAGACGCCTTTGTTCTTGACTTGGTTGCTCTCTGGGAACTTCGACATAGAGTCTAGCCCGGTTCGCCGTAGAACCGGCTATATTTTGAGCGGTACACTGATACCAACCCGCATCGCTAGCCTTGACACGCGGTATCTCCAGACAGGTGGCTCCACCATCAATGCCCACAAAGCGTTCGGCAGTCGATGAGATCTGTACGCCATCCTTTTGCCAGGTAATGCGCGGCACTGGAGTACCAATGGCATTGGCACTCATGCTAATGGGTTCACCTTCGCGCACAGTCATGGTGCTGAAGCGTTGCACAAATTGTGGTGCGACAACTTGCTCCTTCTCCAGCACATTCAACTGTGCCTCAATGGCCACCTCACCGGCCTTGTTGCGGGCCAGGCACTGCACAGCGCCAGCATCCAGTCGGGTCACATTCGTAATCATCAGCGAGTGACTGCCCGACTCATTGACCAGAATCTTATGCGAGGCATCGTCGCGCACTTGACGTCCATTGATGAACCAGAAGACCTCCGGATAGGGATTTCCCGTGACACGACAATCAAAGCGCGTCATACGACCCTCGGTTATTTCACGGTCGCCAAATGCCTTGACAAAAGTGGGTGGCAAGGCTTTGCCCGTCTCCAGCTGCTCGGCCATTACATCCACCGGTTTGGGTTCGTAGGCCGTCTCGGCCGCCGGTTCCACAGCCAACACAGCTGAGGAGACAACGCAACCCTGCAGATTCTCAGCCAACAGGGTATAATGACCGCCATCCTTGGCCGTGGCGTTCTTTACACGCAATGTGGCCACGCCACTCGAATAGGAGATCTCATACTTTTGCGAAGCCACCAAACGCTGACCATTATGGAACCAGGTAAGACGTGGCTTGGGATTGGAACCCACGCGAGCGGTGAAAACCGCATCAGAGCCTTCAATCAGCTTGGAGCTGCGTGGTTTCTGCGCTATTTGTGGTGCATGCGCAGGACCCAGCGAGCGATCCAATTCTTGCGACAGCTGGGAGTCTTGCTCGTAGCCCGAGCGACGTGTTATGGCCTCCCTGAAGGAAACCTCACGCAAAAGTCTATACTCAAAGGTATCCACACGGAACTCCTCCTCAATTGAGGTGTACGTATAGCCATTGGAGTAGATGTTCTTCTCCAGATTCTGGATGGGCTGCAATGCTGGCATGGGTGCGCCCTCCGGTTGAATGTAAACACTGCAAATGGCCTCGCCGTATTGATTGCGAGCGGTGCAGGTATACTCGCCCTCGTCTCCGGGTCCAATTTGATTGATCAACAGCGACACATCGCCGGTGGCCTCGTTATAGCTCATTCGGAACTTTTGCGACTCGAGAAGTGGTGCACCTTTTCGGGTCCAGGTAACAAATGGCTTCGGATTGCCACGCAATCGGCCCTCAAACAGGGCGTTGCCGCCTTGAGCGAAGCGAGCGTTCTTAAAGATTTGCTCGAAAACGGGCGGCGAGATATCACCCTGGGCATAGACATGTGTCAACGAGGGTGGTACATAGCTGGCTCCAATATTACCGCCAACATGTTGTTGCACTGTAAGGAAATTGGACGAAAATATTGCAAATTAGTATGGTCAATTAAGAACTGTGGTGTAGGAAAATGCGAGCGTAAAAATATTGGGGTGATTTTTTCATGTTAATGTTAGGTGCAAATCTTAGGAAAGCTAGGAAATTAATTAGGTTCTTGTAACTGGTTCTAGGAAGTTTGTACAATACACCAACCAAACCTATCTACACAGAACAAAATCCATTAGGATCCATTTAGGGTTGTTTTCTCATCTTCATGTTTTTCAAATCTTGGTGATTTTTAGGAAAATGCAAGTTGCCTACTTAAAATCATTATAGATTCAAGCATAGATATTTTAAAAGTTGCCTAAAAGTAGGCAAAATACATTTCTCAAAAAGCATCTAGATTTAAAAAACATGAAGATGAGAAAACGACCCTTAATATTCTTTTTAGGGCTTTTAAAATATCCATTTCATATCCTTAAATCGTTTTACAGCTCCATTAAATGACAAACTTATTTAATATTGTTTAATTTCAAATAAATTTACAGACCTGGGGATATGTAAAATATTCCATGATCATTAAATGAGATATATGTGTACCTATACTTAGCTTTTCCAAGAGTAAGCTTAACCAAAGATACATAATATATACATAGATGTCGCATTTTTAAACATATGCTGATATAATATTGAAGCTGTATAATTACTGTAAAAATTTATAATAAGAAAACGACATTACTGAAGTGTCATATGCCCCCTTATCACACAAAAGGCGCTCAATCGCTCTGAATCGAGTACTTTATCCCTTTGTACACACTTTCGTAAATACCTTCATAGAAAGCTTTCCACTTTTTTTTTTAATATTTTCTTCAAAGGTAAATCCCTAAACTAATTTAGGTTTTAGTTCCGGTATGTCTTGATATAACTGTTTTGTTAAAGGCAGGGAATCAAAACGGAACCGCTTGGAACCAGAACCGATATTCGTAATTTTTGAGAACTGGTATTCGAGAACCGATATTTTCTGAACCGAAAAGATCGAAAAGAGCCGATTCATGGTACCGGTAGAGTTTCGGATCTGAGTGTTTTTCAATTTTTTTAGTTTTATTGCTTCAATCAAAGGTTTCCTCAGCCTAAAACGGCTAGATAATTAAGAAAATGTACTTAAGGGGTTTTCTACCTTTAAACAGAGATTTTTGAGTGTTTTTTAAAAAAATGCTGGAGAGAAAATCATAAGAACTTTCTCAATTTGGTTTTTTGTTTTGTGTTATTTAATAATTAAATAAAAAAATTAAAAAAAAGGTTGGAGTTCGAAGGCTGTTAAACAAGTTATCGGCCTGTCAATTAAGGTCTCCAAATAAAAAGGCGTATAGGTGGCAGCCATGATTCCGGGACTCCTGTTTATCGGAAATGAAAACGGTAAACGAGGTTATGATCAGAATTGATATTATTCTGGCCCGTACCTCAATCATAATTTTGAATATTTTATGAAAAAATGGCGGCAATTATAAAAAAATATTCGATTTTTCAAGTTTTTTTGGTAGTCAAAAAAATAGCAGAAAAATGTTTTTCCTCTTGATTAAGGTACGGGACAGCATTTAATCAATTCTGCGTCGATTGCAACATGGCTGATCAAAATCGCATTAGTAGAACTGGCTACCAGGTCGAAAAATCTCTTAAAGTTTTGAGCAACGTAAAAAAACTGGCCTTAGCAAGAACATTGCTCCACAAAAATGGCTATATCTGCTAAACTATTTCGAATTTATGAAAATGGTTTGAAGAGGATGAAAGAGGAATGTCAAAGGTATAATAATAATGCAAAACAAAAAAATTCGAAAAAATATTTAAAATAAAATGGTCCGTAAAGCTCCAAGAAAAAAGAAAAAACCTTTGCTCGCTACAAAAATAAAAACAACATTGAAAAGAAATTCGTTTAAGAATTTTAGGCACGACACACGTGCCTTATCTTAAATTAAGTAGTTTATAAAATCGTTAGTTAAACGATGCTTTGAAAAATAGTTTTAAAGTGTGCTGAAAAAAAGAAGCATATTCAATCGTAAGATAATTCCATAATATATCGTTAGTTATTCTTGCTGTTCCACAAGTTAAAAAAGAAACTTTTAACTAAATTCTTTCTGTTTCTATTATAGTTCGAATACTTACTTAAGCTGCCTACCCATCCTGACAAGTCTTTGGTTTTATAGGATTTATCGTATCGATATACCGAAATAAAATGCAAGGTACCAATATAAAACCGAATACCAAAATAAACTACCGATAGAAGGTACGTCCCTGAACCGGAACCGAGATTCGATTCGATTTAGTTCTTGGTTAAAGTATCTTTTAAAGTTTTTTATTTAATCGGTTTTTGTTTTCGATACGGTACTTCGACAAGTAATTTTTTTAAAGACTAAAAAAATTCAATTCTAAAAGATATTCAAAACAAAAATATTTGAAGATATGAAGCATAAAGTGATTTTATATTTAGTGTAGTTAAGTCCATCCGACTCCTAAGCGGATATAGCAAAAAGAATAAAATCCTTTGGAAACTTTGTAAAATACTTTAATCTCCAATTTAGAATATCGTTTTAGTTTCATGTACTTTAATGGAATTCTTGGAAAAAACTATTATCAGGAATTTTTTTCTATAATTCCAATAATATGAAAAATATGTACGTCATCTTTGTCTGCGCTTTCAGATTGTGTAAGACAGTTGTCTTAAACGGTTTATTTCGGTTAAAAGATTTACGACTTTGTTATATTTTTCCGTTCATGAATCATGTGCTCAACTTAAACAACTTAAAAATATAAGATATAAAATGAATTTCCATTTGTATTCCTCAGTTCAAGGACGATACAAACTTTGTTTTTTCTTTTCATTAAGAAAGGAAATAACCAAAAAATGTGTTGGGTAGAAGAGACTATAATAAAAAGCTAAGCTAAGCTTATCCAGATATCTTTGTCTGTACATATTTTAGCTTCTATTTAGACTTTCTCAGTCTGAAAGAATCTCGAAATATTACCTTCTTCATATAGGTAGCTCCAAGACGATTTCCAAAACCAATCGCGTTGGAACCAGTATTGTTTAGGGCTTTTGAAACGCACATAAACGAAATGTTTTAAATTATGGAAAAAGGTTCAGTTTAAAAATGACTATTAATCATTGTTCGTTTTTTTATAAAAGTTCTTTGAAAATAGTTGCAACTTATTGGTTATCATAACCAGAATGGGTCGAGCTGGGCTTTTACCGAGCTGCCTATTCAACCTTACCTAACTTAAATCTTAAAATTTTTAAATCGTTCGATGTTGAATCCCTCGAATTAAAAATTTGTAGAAATTAAAGGATTATTACCGTTTACCTCGAATGTTTATTGGTTTAATATAAAAAACTTATTTATGAAGTATTGTGAAAAAGTGTATTGTTTTTCGCTCTGAGAACTACAAATCAAAGTGTGTGCCCATTCGGCCTCAACTCAAGTTTAATTTATTTTTAATCACTGTTTATAATTGTTTAAAGTTGGCACGCGTATCTGCTTATTTTTAGTTGAGCTTCTAAAAATATATGTATATATATATTTTTTTTTTAAATTTCTATATCTATTTGTTTATAATCTGAATTTTGTTAGAGTGTGTCATTAATTATTCGATTTGTTTTCGAACTGAACACCTGTTTTAAGAACGACGGAAGATAAACAAATGTGAAAATCAGCTGTTAATTTGCTCTCGCTCTCAAGAAACAGGGACACGATCACTTTGGTATAAGAGTATACGAGTGTCTTATATCTTATTCACTCTAACACATAGCCAGCGCCATATCTTGAAAATGTAAACAAATGACTCTTATACTGCATAGAAAATGTACAAGTATATGTATGTCAATGCAGTGTCTATGTGTGTGGAGTATATAGTATATATAAGATTTGGCAGATGAATAGATAAATTTATAAATAGACTAAACATTTTGGCTGTGAACAACAATTAAGATTTAAATGATGAAACATAAGTTGACAGATGGAATATATATATACACAGGTATGTACAATGTACATTTTTATTTTGGGAATCAAGATGGTAGGTAAAATAATGATGAGGCATAGTTGGAATTAGATTATGTGCATATAACCGGAAGTGCATGAAAAATATATACAATTTGAAGTATAAGTTATAAGTATGTAACAGTTCAAATAGCAATAAATTCCAATAATACAATCGATAGTATTTGTCTTGGTCTACTTTTTGCCATATAATAGTTATTTAGCAGACAGAGCCGAATGTTTGCATGATAAATATATTATATAGTAACCATAATCGAATTAATCCAGCGATGGGCTCACTGCGAAGTTAAGGGCATTTTGTTGTTGCTCCGCCCTTCATTAATATTTTCGTGCCCACCGCTGGTTTAGTCATATACAAAGTAAAAAATACGTACGAAACGTGTGTTTTAGTGAAGTCGATTTAAGTTATGTTTACCTACAAGAGTACACAGAGAAAAAAATTGATATGAAATGGCAGTCATTTCCACATTTTTTCATATCAATTTCACTCCGATATGACAAAGATTAATTTGATATGATAAAAAATATCAATACGATCTTTTCTATAAAAAAAAAAAAAACATTGACTTGTCTGGGGATTGAACTCGAGACCTTGCGCGACGTCTCAACGCAGTCAGCCAAGGCACACATTTATGGGAATACGTCTTTAAAAGATCATTTTAACCAGCAAAGATTAAATTGGTCTTGAGCTTTTTTCTCTGTGTACGATTGACGCAAACCAAACAAACTTAAATCAATTAAAGGTTTTGTTTTTGCAGAAATTAAAATGATGCAAATTAAAAACAAGGCAGAAAATGTTTTTTTAGCTCCCTCGAACCCGGCAATAAACCAAACCTTTCTATTTTTGACCTCCCGAAACGTAACCCAAACCGGACCAACTTTTCTTTTTTTTTTTTAATAAAAACGACTAGTCTTCTGTAGAATTTTTTTTGTAAATTTTATAATATTTTGGAGAAGACATGTTTGGAATTAATGAAAGGATCAGTTATCTTGGTAGGGACCGTTCAAATTACAATAATAACACTGGGGTGGGAGCACCAGCTTCTAGTGATATAAAAAAATATTATCAAAATTTGATTTTAAGCTACGTTAAGCTTAAATTACTAAAAATCCATACGTGATTCGTTTAAAGCAGAACTATCACCACCCCTTGTATAAACTGAATAAATGTAAATTTTGAAGCCTTTTGTAATGATCGTCCCATTTAGAACTGGGAACCGAACGGGATTCCTGGGGATTTCCAGATTTCTGCGGGACTCAAACCTTTCAAGGTTAATTTCAAAAGGGAATTCTATGAAACTCTCTATTTTCTTTATTATAAATGTATCTCGTGACGTCACAAGGATCCTAAAATATTATTCGACCTGTCTGAAAGAAGGATTTTAATTAGGTTCCCGCGTTACCCGAACTTCCGCATCCATATGTAAAACTTGATTGACGTATTAAATAGTTTGGGAACTTTACTAACTTCTTCAAATATATCGAAAATAGAGTCAAAAATGATTCAACGATCTAAGAACAAAACGAACAAATACCTTGGGATCGATAAGTTAAAGAACCGGTCCGCGAACCAAAAATTGAGTAGTTTGCAGCCTTGCTCAAAAGCATCTCCAGACCTAGGTATTGGCAATAAACGCAATTACTTAAATGGATATTTTTATTGTTTTGGATATAAGATGAATTTTTCCACTGCTGATATCAAAACTTAGTTTGGCCTCGATTAAATTCCTAAGGGGTTTGTTGACACTTAGATTGATTCGTGGTAGAGGTGTCAAAATCTCAATACAAATATTAGGTTAATCGACTTTCTTTCCAATAAATATTTATTTATATTATTGGTAAAGAGTCTGTCAATTAGGGTTTCCCCAGAATGAAAATTATATTTAATTTAATGGGTTATATGCAATTCTATTGTACATAAAAGTACATTGTTTGAAATTTTCGTGCGATCTGGTTGGATCTTTTATCCCCATAATTAAGAAAATTGTTAGCATGGACTTCCATGCCCTCCCATTTTTTTTTAAAGAATTTCTTTTTGAGACTTATAGCCTAATTATAGAGTAAATATGTACATATTTTCATATTTGATCACATATTTTACAATACGTAAGATATTTCCTATTGAAAAAAATATAAACCTATTTAAAATATATGTACATTTGTCCTGAGTGATTTCAGTGTACAATTTTTTGCCAATGTGCTATTCAGATGTTCACGAAACTGCAAAATATGTATCTATCCTAATGGAATCGCTCTACTACTATCTGCACACAGTTCGAAAAATAACAGACTGTAGCAGGGCTGCAAACCCAAATGATTTTTTCGGAGGTCCGGTTCGCGGTTTCGAAACAAAATTTATCAATGGTTAAGGTTCAAAAATTAAAGGTTCTAGGTTGTTGTGATAAGGTTTTGGTTCGAACCTTGGTTCGTCCGAAGTTTTTCCAAATTTGTAAAGATTAATTCAATTATAAAAAATGTTCAAAAATTACAGATTTTCGGAATTTTTGTTTTCTTGAATTTTATAAGTAATATTACTTCGAGCAATTTTTGGTCTATACTACTTCTCTTATCAATAAAATGCCCGCTTAACTAAGACTTCTAACTTTTTTTGAACCGAACCGAAAGTTTTGGTTCGGAACAGGTTCAGTTTCAGCTATTTTTTTCAAAACAGGTTCGGTTCAAGGTTCGGTTCACAGTAAATGAAAAGTCGGAATTCCGGGATCGAACCGGTTCGGTTCAAAACCGGTTTGCAGCCCTGGTCTGTAGTAAGAATACGTTTTTGAACCTTCTGGTCTCTAGGGACAAAATTGAAGAGGTTTCTATAACGCACTGGCGAAAACCCACACTACTGTTCGTTAGGTAACTAGCAAGTTAAAAGTAATGCAGAGAAGTGCCCGTCAAAATTCGATCGGCTGACAAAGCGGACGTTGTGTATTCTTCCCTGAAAACCAATCCCTAAGTGGTTCGAATTTTACTGGAAATTAAATCCTAAATTTGTGGTTTTTCATTAAATAAGCCAATGAAAATCGTTTGACCTCAAGACGGCCTAGAATAAAGAAAAATAGTTTTGACCCCAATGGTGCAGGCCCTGCATATATAAGAAGACTTTATACCAAATATGGGTTATCTATCTATTGCCCTCTCTGGACTTCAGAGTTTATCTTGATCAAGAATATATATTTTCTTTATAGGGTCGAGATGTTTTATTCTGCTATTTATACGCTTTTAACCTATTAATTTTTGCTTATCTATTTTTTACCGAAAAGGTTCTAAATGTATAGTATTTGAGCTGATAATGGGGCCTCACGACAAGTCGTCAGTAAAATATTAGTGAAGCACCGGTGCGCACAAACACATTCTGAATGTGTACGCACCAAATTAAAGAATTCCACTAATATTAGGTACCACACATACCATTTCTCTTGCAAATAGACTTTTTTTGAAAAGTGAACTTTGGTAAATTGATTTTAATAAAAATTATGAGGTATTAAATTTTCGTTATGAGATATAATAAGGCATCTTAGAAATTCGAAATTGTAAAGGACACCCCCTTTTTTGTAAAGAATACCAATATATACTTAGATATGGCACCTTCTGAAACTTTGAGAGTAATCAATTTGTATTCAAAATACGGTGGCAAATTACCTATAGTGCATTAGCTAAAATTAGAGATTGGCGCGGGACGGGCTTCCTGCGGGAATCCTAGTGTCTCGAAAATTCTGAATTCAAATCCTTTCTCAGGCAGGTCAGAAATATTTTAAAATCTTTGGAACGTCAGAATATGAATTTATAATTACTAAAATAAAAATTTTTATTGTAATTTCCTACTGAAAATAAATCTTTCAGGTTTCGGGATTTTCGGAAAAATTTGGGATTCCCGCAGGAATATTGAAATATATTATTTATTGAAACCATACATTTTTCTTTCACATGTAATTCTAATTGAAAGTTTAAGAAAAATCGGTAATAGTATTTAGACTTGTCTTCCCATTTTTCTATCAGGCCTGTTTTCGTTTCCGAATTCTTTCGATTGGAATTGGTAAAGCTTCTTATTTCCAAGAAATGATTACAGAATTTGATTAAAATATTTTTCACTCAAGACAGTCAAATGAAGATAAATAGAAATTAAAATTGTTCGCCGAATAACACAATCAGTTTTAGAAAACGGGAACTTTTACCAATTCCGATTTCATATGATTTGATCGGAATCGAAAACGGGAACAGGCCTGTATGATACAAACAACAAAACCTTTCATGAAGTCCAAAATTTATTCGCCTTTCTTCCGAAATCCGATTCGATTTTCGTGTAATCTTTTGTATTTTTATATAAATTAAATGTATGATAGGCCATTCTGGGCTTTTTTAAATTCATAAATATATAATTTTACTTTATTTCTATACAAAATACTCCAAAATCGACACGGAATTCGAAACATAACCGATTATATGATATATTTTTAGGATATAACTTTCGCAAATGACAATTTGGGTTTAACATTTGTGGTATTTTGGATTTCAAGTAAAAATACTCCTTAAGTAGAACAAAAGTTTTTATTGACAGATTATTTCCAGGAGATACAGTATCTGTGATCAACTTTAAGATAAAGTATTCAGTACTTGGGCTACTTTAGATCATTAAATATTCTTAATTAACATACATTCGGCGAAAACTGTTTACTTATGCAGTGTTTGCAGAAAGCTTAAGCATCCCACCACGAAACGGACTTTAGATAAACAATACTGTATGGGCTTTTTTTGAGTGTAATTCATTTAAGTAATACATAAATTGTTTATAATTATGAACAAACATAACTTCATGACCTCAAATCGGCAAATCTTGATCAGTAACGTTAGAAAGTCCTCGGACGTAAATCCAGAATATATTTAACAGGTAATATTCGAAAAAAGTAATGTATTTGCAAATTGCATAAATACATAAAAGAGGCGTCAAACAAGTTATCGTTCATTAAAATTGGTTTTTAAACTGCCCAGATATAGACATTTACAAAGGACAAATGTAATTAATTAAATTTCGGCCAAATGGTATTGTTTGACTAACAAGCTTTTTTGTTAGTATATTTTACGAATTGCTGTTACTTAGTCGTTAATCAATAGATTCAATAGATCAACAAATTAATGAATTTCTGTGATCTGGAAAAAAATTAAAAACTTTAAATTTTTTTTTAGATTTTTTCCGACTTTTCAAAGTTTATTCTTTTTAAACAAAAAAAACGATTTTTTTCAAAGTTTAAATAACTCGAAAAAAATTGACTTTAAGTAAACATAATTTATAAGCTATGATTTCGTATATACCATTTGAATAACGGTAGAGTTTTGCGAAAGTTTTAGTGGCTTACGGTAAAAGCCCAACAAAAGGGATTTTAAATATAGATTTTAAAAATACTTAAAAAATTAAAAATCATTTTTTCGTCAATTCGGACTTCAATTCAATCAAGCCAAATTTGTTTTGTAAAAGGCTGTTGCCTAGTTTAATTGATCGGGGATCAAACTGTTTTGCTAAATTTACCCATTTTAGATTAGAAGTAGGATATTTTTCAATTTGGACTATCTGATATTGTAGGTAAATAATTTAAATTAAACTTAGGTCTATTTTCTCATGTCCCTGTTAATATAACGTTTACGTTAAACAAATTTTTGAAATAGGGAATGTTATGCTTTTGGCCAGTTTGATAAATCTAAACTTGATAATGAGAAAACGGAGCTAAAATGCACAGAAATATCCTTGGGATAAAACTTTTACGTATTTTCTTAGGTTCATGTTAATTTAACGTACACATTAACCAATTTATTACCCTTCTTTGCTACAAATTATTGAAAATTTCTTAAACTCGAAAAGGAAGACAGTAATACTCTTGAAAAATTTAACTGTCAGTTAACTTTACCCTTAAAATGAGAAAACGTACCTTAAAAGATCAAAAATATACTGAGGATACCTTTTTTAGGTATATTTTGAGACTGAATCTCAAGCCTACTTTCAAGGTCAGCAGAAGCAAAGCAGATGATAAGGGTTGAACTTATGAGTTTTGGGTCTATATCGAACGGTTATACAGTGAAAAGTCCATTGGCCCAGTGAAAGATTCTAAATCCACGGTGTGAATCCCACTGACCAGTAACAACTTTTCGCTGGCATTAACCGCGGATACAAACTATTGAAGTGACTCCGACTGACCTCGTTGCTGAGTGGTGACTTGGCTCCTTTGAACATGTTGTTCAGTGCGGCTAATCCTTTGCTGCTGGTGCTGCTCCTGGCTGGAGTGCGAATACTCCTGAGTGGAGTATTGCTGCACCTGTTGTTGTTGGTGCTGCTGCTGCTGCTGCTGCTGGTACGGATTCGGATTTTGTCGTTGCATTTTGATTCGTTATATATCACTATATATCATTGAAAATGACAACCAAATCAGCTGCAGATGAAACTGCAGTTAGAAAACGAAACACCTCTCGATCACTTTTATTTTCTCTCTCTTTTGATTTGCTTCTTCACTTTTTCTATATATATATACAAATATATATTTTCTTTATCGCTTTTTTATGGCTGAAATTGAATATAGAATAGATATTAAACATTTATCACTTTTTGGTTTTCATATTCGTGTGGCCTGTGAGGCATTTTCGTACTATTTTTAGCCCTGAAAATATTTTTCACTGCGACACACAAAGACAAACATACACACACACACACACAATGGACACACACGTCCATCCCCACACACTGGTTTGGGTCGGTGGTAGCTTCTTATTTTTCACGGGGCTATTTATAAACTTTTTTTTTTTTTTGTTCGGGCAAACTCTTTTCTGTTCACTTTAGTATATTTTTTTTTTTTCAACTATTATACATTATCCCAGCTAAACCAGCTGGTAATCCTGGGCAGGATCAACCAGGATAATGTTTTTTTTACACACATATGTTAGGTATTTTCTACATATATATTTAGATATACATCTATATATATATATATATAGAAATCTTTTTTATCTATTCACAGTCCATTCGTTGAATTGGGTGCGGACCCCACGAACGCCACACGATTGAAGCTCGTTGCTCGTGTCTTATTTTTAGATATTTAGCGCACTGAAAAATTCTTTTCGAATTTCTCAAAAGTGGTTTCGTAATCAGATGAAAATTTTCATTAACACTTTTTTCCAGCTATTTTCCACTGCTTTTCTACACCAGTTACTTGTTGATCCTTACTTTATGGCGTTATCCTTTCGACGTTCTGCGATTGTATACGTAAAAAAACTCTATGCGAACTATATGGCTGTACAATATACATACATACACATATATATCGGCGTTTATATATATATATATATATGTATTTTTCTTTTAAAAAATATCTATTTTCAAACTGTTTCAAGTCATAATCCCCGAGACTGAAATCAAGACGTCGATCGTTTTTGAGGTGCGAGCGAAGAATGACAAAATATCGTTGAGAATGCGATCAAATAGCTAGCTGCACAAGGCACACGATTCGTTTCGTATCGTTTGCTCGTCGTGTTGTGTGCTCTCTATTTCTCTCAGCTACATGAGATATTTTTGCACTTTCCACATTGGTCGTTGATATGTTTGTTGTTGTTGTTGTGGTGGAAAACTGCTCGGAGCACTATGCATACGCTACACATGTGGCTGGGGGGCATATGAATATGCTGCTGTTGCTGCTGTGGGGAAAATTGTTGAGCTCACAGGTTGTTTGCTGGTGGTAAAGTTGAATCGAAATTTGAATGAGGACCACTGCGAAGGATTGTTTAAATATGTTTTGGATTTTAAATACAGCTTCTGAAGTAGCGTCTTTCCATGTCCCCACAAACCCACTGAAGATCTCATTTGTCTTAATTTTTACGCTAAGTTGTTTGCCAGCATCGCACAGTGGGTTTAAGTTTAATTTTTTAATTTAAAAATAGATCAAATTTTGTCTTCCACGAACCAGTTTGCCATTAGGAGTGCTAACTGCTAGTTGCTTTTCAAGTTCAATATTTTTTTTTTAGATATCATGCGTGACCTTTCAGTTTCATTCTGTCATCTTATTTTTGTATTTAAGGATAGTTTGACAAGTCATCAGGAAAACTCACACAGCAACAACGTTCTGTGAAAAATATTTTTCGTGCACTTCGAGCTACATATGGTGTGCATCATTGCCCTTCCGAGAACACTATTTGCAAAACCATCGACTTTCAGGGTACATTACTGGATGATACGCGACCAAATAGACCACATCCAGTCCGTAGTGGACTGCTGGAATCATCGGTCTGTATTTCTTTAAAAGTGAGGCCGGACGAACGCGCCATGATTGAAGCCCTTGATGTCGGCGGCATTTGGTTTCAGCAAGACAGTGCTACGGCATACACGGCGCGCAAAACAATGGGCGCGTTCAGCAGAGACACTTGATCACTGATCAGCTTAATAAAACTGCTCTTATTATTTAGCATACTTTTAGGTGGTTATTAAACAAATGAGGAAAAGTAGGCTACGTAAATTACCAATAAATGTATCATTGATCAGGCAGCAAGTTCTTCTGCTGAACACGGCCAATGGCTTTATTGAGAAATCATTTCGGCAAGCAGCTTATTTCGCGTTCCGGACCTGTCAACTGGCCGCCTAGATCATGTGACATCACACGATGGACTTTTTCCTGTGGGGTTATGTGAAGTAAAAAGTCTTCGTCGATAAGCCAGCTGCTATTCAAGACATGGAAGCCAACATTACTCGCCATATATAGAGGCGATTAGAACTGATGTAGCAATACGAACACGTCGTGTTGAGTTGTGCGTGTTTGTTTCACGAAGAAAAATACGACATGCGCCCAACTCTAGTTTACTGCCTTACTTAGTATATCTTTAAAAGGTTTACAATTAATCATTTCGATTGCAAAAATGGTTCCTAAATTAAGAATATGTTTCTTGGATCAAGTATTTTTGTTTTTAACCGAATATTAGCTCTGTTAGTACTAGAGTTCGGTTGTTCATGAGTGGATGAACAAGTGAACATGTTCTTTTTTAATTGGTTTCTAGCTGCTCAGTGAATATTGCTCTTGTGCAGTGACTATTGCTCAGTGACTATTGTTCAGTGACTCTTGTTCAGTGACTCTTGTTCAGTTACTATTGCTCAGTGACTATTGCTCGGTAACTCTTGCTTACTTCAATTACTCACTACTCAAAAGAGTCAGGTTGAAAAAAAAATTTTTCTTCGGTAAGTGGAAGGTATAAGACCTTTTTCGTAAATCTCCGCCAAGTTACGACTTTACTTTTGTATCATTACTTCAACATTTCTGCAATGTCACACCACAAAATTTGGCAAATTTCCAAAAAAATGATTGGATTAGTAAAATTTCCGACAATTTTCATTTTTCGATTTTTCAATTAAAATATCGATCTATTATATATATCGATATTATTTCCGGAATTCCTAGTCTGAACCCAACTGGGTATCAGTATTCAACTCTAAGCATTGTACTTTGTTATATGATGACTTAAATTGTCAATAAAAAAAGTAAAATTTTGTAATTGGATCAAATATTTTTAATTTTACCCTACTATAGTGGGGGTATTAGTACCGATTGAACTGAATTCTGAATCTTTTCTTAGTAAATTTGAAATTTAACTTCATACAATCCTCCACACCACTGTGCATAGATACAGGCTATATATCTAAAGAGTCTACGCTCGAAGGCATCTCTCGCGCTCTCTTGATTTCTTCTGTTCGGAAAATGTTCGGGTTTTGAGTAAGTTGGCTAAAAATATATGGCGATTTATTTTTGACACGTATTTTCCAACTTTGTGTGCACAAACACAAAAAAAAAAAAATAGAAAAAGAAAAAAAAACAACGAACAAGTTCTTTAGAAATTCTAGATACAGTCCGTTAAACTGCATACACACTTCAAATCAGATGGCTATTGATTCCAGGATAATTTCAAATTGACATAATATAAAAAGGTCATATATTTGTCCTCTTTAATTATAACTCAGCCACATATTAGCTACTAATATGTATACAAGTATTTATACTCGTTTTTAGAGGTACATACATATATAACTTGGCTCGTCTTTTTGCTTTGATACATATAAGTTGATTAATCATCTGATGGGTTAATCATCCACCAAGCGATGTGGAAACTTTCTATTTCTTTTTAGCTATTCAGAAAACGTTAAATGTTTGCAGGCTTAACAAATTGCACCTAAAATGCAATGAGCCGGCCATATACGGTGGACGACTTTGGTGCTTTGCTTGGTGGTGGAGCAGGAGGAATGGGGCCTACATCAAAAAAGGCAACCCGTTTGGCAATGGTCATGCAATATTGTTTTTTTTTTATAATTGCAATAGCACACATTTAATTACAAAAACAACTCAACAATAAAAACAAAAAAAGAAGGAAGCTAACTGACTGTGCCGAAAACTTTACTCAACTGATTTAACTGGAAAAATTATATAGGATATAGAATCTAATTATAGATATCAGATATTTAAAATTTAAACATGATTAAAGAAAAAAAAAAAAAATCAGTAAAATCGAGATCGGTCTAGCGTATAGCTAGTCGATTTGAATTTTTTCAAAATTATGAAAGCATATAAAACAAATATATACAAGATTGGGGGACGCTACGATAAAAACAAAAAGTTTTCTCACTAGAAGTAGTTTTTTGACCGTCCGTTTATGGTAGCTATACTATAGTCTCCGTTTTGTAAATTTTTCCAGAATTGTGTGGAAACATATAAAACAAATATATACTACGATTGGAGACGCTACGATGGAAATCAAAAAGTTTTCTCACAAAGACTTATTTTTCGACCGATCGTTCCTATGGCGCTATATCTATAGTGATCCGATTTTCAAAAATTTTTCAGAATTATGTGGAAGCATATAAAACTAATATACACGACTGGTGGCTAAGATGGAAAATAAAAAAGTTTTCTCACTAGAACTAGTTCTTAGACCGATCGTTCCTATGCAGCTATTGATATAGTCTCCGATCGGCCGGTCCGCATATGTCGTCAGTAAAAAGACTCTGTGCAAAATTTCGCTCGATAGCTTTAAAACTGAGAGACTAGTTTGCGTGCGCGAAGACAGACGGACAGACAGACGGACAGACGCGGACAGACAGACGGGGCGCGAGACTCGGCTCGTCGTCCTGTCGTTTTAGTTTAGGGGTCGGAATAGAAAAAGTAAAAAAACCCGCTTGCTGATGTTATGGTTATTATTCTAGCTAAGTTTCGACTGTCACTGGCAAGAAGATACAAAATGTATCTAAGCGTATGAGAGATAAGCACACAGCAGCCGCAGCATAGTTAGAGTTAGCTTTCTATCAAAAAACACCGCTAGCCGGTTCTGCAAGGCAGATTGCAGTTGCCGTTGCCGTTGTTGTTGTTGTTGCCAGCGAGGCGCTACAAAATGTATTTTGTATTCTAGTTGGCAGCTGTCTGTAAGATTTACCGCATTTATCTATCCAGCTAAGCATTTCTATCCTTATCTTATCGCAGATAGTTTGCAAAAATAAACGAGGGCAGTTTGAGCTCTGTACTTTACTGGGGCTTATGTCGGGATATACAGCCCAAGGGTGTTAAGTTTGTGTTTGGTTTTGAATTTAGACAATTTTAAAAATTAAGTGTTAACACTCAAGAGGCTTTGATATGAAATATGTAGCTAAATATTTATTTTAATAATTTACATTGTGAGTTAAAAGGATTTAAACAAAATATTGAAAATGTTTTCATATCTATTTTATTTAAACAAGCGAAAATTGGTCGATGATAACCGTTGATTGAAAAGAGCTCATATACCGTGAGAAGAGAGCTTGATCGTAAGTTTTGACTTGAATTTATTTGCAAATTACAAACTAAAGTCTGATCAACCTCCTCATCTGTCACCTTTGTGCTTGTTGTTTCATTTGTTACTATAGGCCTCATTCCAAATGGCATAAAAATGTATTTTGGCACTATGCTTCGTAGCTTTTCAAACGCATTCAGTTTTCAAAGCCTTTAAAAAGTGTTTCTATTCATATGACGGATTGTGCCGAAATAAGTTTTTATGTCATCTAGAGACATAAGTCTCTTTCAACTCTCTACTGTGTTCATTTTATATGACCAGCAAGTGAAGTCTGAGGCCATTAATTTAATAATAGGCAGTAAACAAGAACTACTTGGTGCTGCAAAGCCTTTCGTTTCTTTTCTCTTCTAGTTTCTGGTGGCGCGCTATGACAATCGCTTTTAGCTGTTCTCACGAAAGTTTAATTGATTTGCCACGGCCGGCCGAGCGATTGCTTGAAGATTTGCTCTCAATATGTATGCTGTGTCTGTGTCTGCGTTATGCGTTACTTTTAATTGAATTTTTTTCCATTCCAGAAAAACATCCGTACCGAAATTAAATATGTTTTACATAAACAAGAGGCTGGGGTTACATAAGGTTACCATTCAGTGATTATATGTTGGATAACAAGAAACCACGTAAGCCCACCGTGGAAAAATTAATTATAAACATATTCGTCGACATATAATTCAATGACCCTCAGTTGATGGTGATTTAATAATGTATAGGCCAAAAACATTATTTCCCAAATTCTGGTCTGATATGTACCTGAAGAAAATTACACGCAAATATTGTGTATATTCTTTTTCTAAACCAGATTTTCTTTTAAAGATTTAAAGCTATATTGTGAAAAAAAAAATGTTTCATGTGAAGCATCTTTTCACTGTTTTCCAACACTGATTTTCAGCAGTGTTTTCCGAAAATTTTGTTTGCACATTGTTTTCAAACACAGTTTTTAAACAATTTTTTCCAACACTATTTTATTACACTGTTTTCCAGCACTGTTTTCCTAATCAGTTTTCCAACACTGTTTTAAACAGTGTTTTCCGACAATTTTATTTGAAAATTGTTTTCCCACACTGTTTCTTAACATTGTTTTCCAATTCCGTTTTGCAAACTTTTTTATAGCACTGATTTCCAGTACTGTTTTCCTAATCTGTTTTCCAACACTGTTTTCAACAGTGTTTTCCGTCAATTTTGTTTGAACATTGTTTTCCAACACTGTTTCTTAACATTGTTTTCCAATTCTGTTTTCCAACACTATTTTATAACACTGTTTTCCAACACTGTTTTCAACAGTGTTTTCGATAATTTTGTGTGAACATTGTTTTCCAAATCTATTTTCCAACCCTATTTTATACCATTGTTTTCCAGCACTGTTTTCCAGCACTGTTTTCATAATCTGCTTTCTAACACTGTTTTCCTTATCACTTTTCTAAGACTGTTTTAAACACAATTTTCCAACACCGTTTTCCTCATCTGTTTTCCAACACTGTTTTCAACCGTTTTTTTCGACAATTTTGTTTGAACATTGCTTTCCAACACTGTTTCTTAGCATTGTTTTCCAATTCTGTTCTCCAACACTATTTTATAACACTGTTTTCCAGCACTGTTTTCAGAATCTGTTTTCTATCACTGTTTTAAAACATTTTTTTGCTGCACTGTTTTCCTAATCTCTTTTCTAACACTGTTTTAAACACGGTTTTCTTGCTTTGTTTTAAACACTGTTTTTCAACACAGTTTTTCAAGCAATCTCCGTATAGTTCAAATGATCTAAAAGTGTTTTTAATTAACACAATTTAACTCAGCGTGTGATTTGACACTTTTACATTTTTGATCAAGGTCCGGAGTTCGATTTCCCAAGTTCCCAAGTATGATTCAGAAATATTTAAATAAATATCATTCCCAATGTAAAGAAACCCACAAATGCAAATGTCTTTGAAATCCTTACAAAATCAACTTGATTCAAGATTCATTCAACTCCAACTGAGTAAGCCCGATCATACACTGTTTTTAGCACTGTTTGTGCTCATCAATGAATTCAAAAATCGACCCAAGTTTTGTACTTATTTTAATGGAATTCAAAAGCTGGTGAAGTTGTCCGTTTAAGTAGTTAAACTTTTTTAAAAACATTTTTGCCGATGTTCCGTAAACGGGGTTGAACCTAGGCACACTTTGCATATAAATCACAACTGACCACACATCAAATTCTCCGGTTTTGGTTTGGAAAGAAATATATTTATAAGATTCATGATCCGGCTCGAAGGACCAAAAAATTCAAATTGAATTGGTTTTATTGGGTAAGGTTCTGAACGGATTTTCTGCCTTGCTTCAAATCAATCTCGACCCTGTTCAACCGCTCTGAATAATATTCTCCGGTCTTTTACGCTTTTCAAGGTAATCGTCATGACCTTGTGGGCAGTCGGACCCACCTTTTCTCACTTTAGTACAGGAAGTCGTCCACTTGCTTTGACTGTTTCTTGGTCTCTGGAAAATTGTATTGGATCCAAAGATGCAAAAACGCTTTCGGATTGCGGTTAAACATTGTCAAACACTTTTTTGGAGTGCTAACACGATTGTGCTTATAGTCGAGTGTCAGCAAACGCGGCACCCATCGCGCGAACTGCTTTTTCTTAAGCAAATGTTCATGTACTTCTGAAGTTGAGATGATTACAGCCTAAGTTACCTCAAGGAGTTTCATTCTCCGATCGTCCGATATTATTCCATGGATTTTTATGACAATTTCTGTAATTACATTCCTTCTGGTACTGCTGGTACTTCCATAACTTAGTTAACTTCTTAGCCGTTGAAATTCTTAGTGCGGAGTAACCATAATACTTATCAAGCCTTTCCTTGGCTTGGACGATGGTTTTTTAGGCAAAAACAAACACTTTTTCCATTTCGTCCAAAATCACGAGGTTGTCCAATTCTAAAGGCTATCAAACAAAAATAATACTGACTTAACAAACTGCCCTCGTTTTCGCCCAATTATGTCATGCTTAAAGAATGTGCTGCGAAAAAAGGAAAGACATCTGCAGCATCTTTAAGATAATTATTCCATTTTAATTAGTATTATTAATGGGTTTTAAGTAAAAGACATAATATAGTACACAGTTACTGCTTAGATTTAGTACAAATTAGTATTTAGTTTTGGGGCCAGCTCATTTTCCCGGCTCTGCGTTCAATTTACTGCAAACAAGAAAAAGAATCGGATTTTAGCATTTCCAAACGAAAGAAACAAACGAATATGAACAGATGCTGTTGGCAGATGATGACACTTGAGTTTCTGTTTGAAATGGAATATATATATATATATGGAATATAATGCAACAACCCCCACAAAGCCAGTGAGCGAGCAGGCGACCCCAAGCAAAGCCAATCCCAATCCCAACTTAAAGATAGTCGTAAAATTCTTTTGTTTTTTTCCCTTTTTTTTTGTAGCTTGGCAAATGTAATGAGTCGCATGAGCAGAGCAGGGCAAAAAGAGAGAGAGAGAGAGAGAGACTGAGGCATCGAATTTCGCGACCATTGCAGTTGGAGCTCTGAAGGCATTCAGCAAAACCATAAAACCGAAACGAAACGTCGACGATGTTGCGGCGACTACGCCCCAAGAGCTGCCAATGTTTTGCCGCGCTGCATGCCAAGCGGCAATTTAGGTATAAAGTGTCCAAATGTGGTTGCTCTTTTAAAAAATCCCTGCAGCAGGCCATGATGACTATGTGAAGCATATTGTCATACAGATGGGGTTCAAGTA
Source organism: Lordiphosa mommai (assembly GCA_018904225.1). Lineage (NCBI taxonomy): Eukaryota > Metazoa > Arthropoda > Insecta > Diptera > Drosophilidae > Lordiphosa > Lordiphosa mommai. The sequence continues at coordinate 41,675 of JAEIFT010000390.1, read as the reverse complement.
CATTACACTGATCATTAAAAATAAAACGAAGAAAATCAGTTGTATCCAATATTTCAAGGGGATATAAAGATGCGAAAATTATATTTATTTTGAGAAATTCAGACTTTGTGGACTGGATTGTTGATGGTAATACCTTGAAGGTATCACCTTATACCTAAACTTTAGTTGTTGCAGTTCCACTAAATATTGGCGTGGAAGATGTTATTTCTTATATGATTTCCTAAAGAAAACGATCAATCGTCAGTCCTGCAATATTTTCTAGTTTTTAAGTCGTTAAAAAAATTCAGAATTTTAATATCATTCGCGAAACTTTACAAAATGACGCACCCACCACCCCCATACTTTAGAAATATCTTGACGGTGATATTGTTGAAAAAATATATTTTTGATTTTTGAAAATGATTCAAGATCACTTTTTGAACCGAACCTATTTCCATTCACTCATTTTAAAGGTTTGGCTCATAGTCCGATTCAAGAGACCCAACTAACTTGAACCGAAACGGCTCAAAGGGTTTCGGTTCTGGATCTATGTGATGCAATGGATTTTTGTTTAGGTTGTAATTTCTATAGGCCAAATAAATGGAAAAGCAATGTTCAAATATTGGGAAAATCAACCCCCACATATTAAGTTGGTCATTGAAATAAACGCACAAATCCTTTTTAGTCATGTGACTTTAATTTGTGAACTGTCTTGATGCAAAACAGCTTGATATAAAACAGGGATGCAAAGCGGATCTGAAACAAATCGTACCGAAACGCTTATTTAAGCTCGTCAAACGAACAAAGAACCGAACCGGTGTTCTTTCGAAAATGCTGAACCGAACCGAAAAACGCCTACAAAAACGGTTCGGTTCAGTAAATCCATGAATTTAATGATTTAAACACTATGATATTGTACCTTTAAATTAAAAATTTGCAATAATGTATTATATGGACGGTGCCTGATTTCTAACTATATAATTAATTTATAATATTTCGATTGGGAATTAAATTTTATTTTTTTTTTGCATTTTCAGAAATTGATTTCAAAAATAAATGTAAAATGTCGTAAGTTTCGTTTTATAAATTTCAGAAATTCGAAAAAAGGGATCAAGCGTAACCGTGAACCGCCAAACCGAAACAAAACGGCGAACCGAACCGGTGGTTCAAAAACTCTTTGAACCTAAGTACCGAACCACTCCAAATTTCAAAACGGTTTGCATCCCTGTATAAAATTTTACGCAAAAATGGGTAAAGCAATAGATTTGAGAATCATGGAAGAAGAAAAAAATCATTGCCTTAAGGGTGTAGTCATGATGTGGAGTAGAGATAAGCGCGGGTCCCGCAGATCCCAAATTTTAATGCTTCCTCAGGCAGGTCAGACATATCTTACATTATACAAAATTTAAAATTTCCAAGTGATCTCCTACTGAAAATAAATCTTTTAAGGTTCAGGATTTTCGGGAAAATATGGGATTTTCGCGGGAGTTCCATTTCTAGTATGGAGATTGATCAAATTTCTTTTGAACAAAGTATGAATGGTCTGTGCTTGAATAAATTATTAGGAACTGTATTTCCATATATTCTTCTTTTTCTTTGTCCCTATATATTAATATCAGAACCGATTATAGTGCACGTCAGCCACTTCTATATTTCCATTTGTAGGAAAAACATAGGGAAAATCTATCTCCAAGGTCGGAAAATGTGAATACGGAAGAAATAAATGACAAGACTATTTTTAATTTAGGAAAATCTTTCCCTAATCAGGGAGAAATAAATGACAAAACTATTTTCAATTTGGAAGAATCTTCCCTGAAGTTCGAAAAAAAACTATTTATCCACCGTGAATTATCGAATGTAATGATGTTTCAATCATTGAATGAACCAATTTTTAGCATATTTACTTATTTTCAATTATCTTCAACATTAAAGCTATAAAGGTTTTTCAATACCAATTTCAAAATCAAATAATATGCAAAATTTATTTACCAATATGGGAAAATCTACTCCCAAGGTCGAAAAATGAGAATACGGTAGAAAAAAATTACAAAACTATTTCCAATTTGGTAAAATCTTTACCAAAGGTCGGAAAAAAACTATTTATTAAATGGTATAATTTTTCAATCATTGAATAAACAAATTTTCAGTATAATTACTTATTACATTACAGCTACAAAGCTTTTTCAATATAGGGTACGATACGTCTAAATGGGGAAAATCCACCCGAAAGGTCGAAAAATGAGAATACGGGAGAAAATAATGACAAAACTATTTCCAATTTGGGAAAATCTTTTCCGAAGATCCGAAAAAAACTAGGTTGGAAAATAGGAATACGGGAGAAACTAAAAAAACTGAGAAAACTATTTTCAATTTGGGAAAATCTTTTCCGAAGGTAGGAAAAATATTTATCAACCGCGGTGGGGAAATTTAATGTATAATGTTATTATTTAGCTGTAGAACTTATAACGGGGAAAATAAGTTGTAAAATAATTTTCAATTTTGTGAAAATCTCCTTCGAACTATATCTAACCTATTTTTATACCTTATTTACAAGCTAATCCCATGTGTTATACAAATCGCTTTCGACCCAAAAACGACACAAATCGTATGGGAATTGGATAGTTTTCGGTCTACGAATATGTCACATTGAAAACAAATAAGGTCAATTTAACTTTATTTAATCAAAAATGTATGAGAAAAAATAATATTAATAATATCCAATCCAAATGGATATGGAAAATATCCAATTGATTATCAAAAAATATCCTTTTCTTCTCAGTGCAGTTATACTGACGGAACTATTCTGGTATAATTAATAAAAACTATATATATATTTTTTTTTTTTATACGTTCAAAGTAAACTTTCCTCTAAGTCATTTTTGTAAAGTTTCGCTAGGGTATATAAACTTCGTTGCGTTTAAATAAACTTCTCACAATTCCATCCATTCTAAAGGATATAAAATTGAACGAATTCAAATATAGTTCAATGCAGTAAAATTTTGCTGGGATAGTTTATATCTCTCCTTAGATCTGCAGAGCATCTCAGTATCGACTTTTTGCACATCTCCGCATCTTTTTTTATACTTTTCATATCAATTGTTTATACAATTAGACACACGAGTTGCAGTCAACTTATCTCTCTCTCTCTCTCTCTCTTTTGCTTTGCCTCTCCAGCCGTTGCCTCCCTTTTCTGTTAAATGAAAGTTGCAATGTGGTGCGGTGCGTGTGGTTGTAATCTATATTTAGTGATTTTACATGCGGTGCCTCAAAAGATATTTGAAATATGCAACGAAGTAGTTAAAACTGCTGCCCATTTTGTAGCTAGCAATTTTCCAGATCGCTGGAATTTTTTGTGGCATGGAGAAAATGTTTTTGTATTAAATTGATTTACCTGTGGGCGGCGATTGGAGTTGTGGTTCCTGTTCAAAGTCCGATATGGAGACAGTTTTGGTGCTCACATAGCTAATTGATTCTATGGTAGTTTCCCATTTTTGAAATGTATTGATGGTATCGCTGCGAAGGGCACGCGTTGAATTGGAATTGAAAGGTGTTGAGGAGCGTAACGACATGGTCGAGGTGGCCGAGCCAAGTGAAGAACTGGCCGGTGAGGTGTTGGTGCTGGTGGATGATGATGAAAACGAATGCGATTTGCGCAGTGGGGTTTTAGGTGTCGATGCAGGTGCCGCTGGCTCCTCCTCCTCCTCAGTTATCAGCAGGCTGTCCGTTTGAGTTCCCTGATCTGAAGTGGTGAAAAGAAATGAAAACTGTAAAAGTGTTGTGGATTTTTGACTTTTATGGCTGCTCGGTTCAATTAGCTGCAAAACAATTAAAATCCTCACCCTGGCGTGGCAATTAGCGGAATGCGTGTTTATGCTAAAAACTTGGCCTCGATTCGCACACTAAATTCTTGATTGTCTGATTTTCGCTAATTTACAGCCTGCGTATAAATACGAAGAACAAAAATTTCGCCTGCCAAGATTTTGGGCACTTGTCTTTCTTTTGTTCTGGGCAGGGTCAACGCGTGGCAGCATGGTCGTGTGTGTGTGTCAACGTTGGCTTATGCAATTCAATCGTAGGCGCCTTTTTCTGCTCATTTTGTTCTGGCTAATTAAAATATATACACATTAAAATCAATTTTAATGTTTGCCGACCAACAAAAAAAAAAATTGTTCAAATTCTTTTAAAAGCTCTGCGCGAATTCCGGCAGGTCGAGGATTTGCGTAGTTTTTCGCCACTGCGAAATAGTGTGAGAAAAACAATTTTACGATGCTCTCAACTCGTTTATAGTATCGTATTTTAATGTATTTTGGCTTAAGACCTAAACAAAATCTTTCGTATCTATAGATATAGCGCTAGCTGACTTTGACACAAAACTAAAGCGGAAATATTTTCATTTATTATTTATATGTGACAAATGTTGCTTTTCGGGTTGAGAATGAACAAAATTATAATAATTAGCATTTGCATATTATATAAGATTCTATTTGGTTAAAGACGCGCAATTTTTTAATGGATAGTTTTAATGTAACACATTAAAGAAAATCCTAGACATACAGCATCATTTGTCCCAACTCAAATGTCTATATTTTCTTAACACAAAATGCATTAGCGAAAAATTCAAAGTGGTCATATTTAATGTTTTGAATTAAGACATTGTCCCCCTTGGTCCCCTTTTAAATTAAAATAAGTAAGAGCGCTGTAGTTAAATGTCCCGACTACAAAATACCCTGTACACTTGATTTTGTGTGTTTTTATACGCATATATAAACACAGACAAGCGCACCGGCGACTGGCTCTCCTCCCTTTGCATGTTGGATGGCTGAAAAGAATTTTACTTTCAAAACTTCTGTGTTTTTTATCCGATCGTAGTTTTGGGTATAGGGTAAAATAAAATCCCCTTGTATTTCCAACAAATTTGTAAATAGATTGTTCGATCATTTAATACAAATATAGTAAACAGAATTATTAATCGATTCTCCAAGTTTGGGAACGATCAGACGAATGATAGCAGAGTTATACACATAGGGAAAAAGGTCATACAAAAATTAAGTCTTATCAGTGACGGAATATATGTTACAGTTATTTTCAGAAAACTCAAGAAATAAAACAAAAAAAATATTATAATTTATAAATACACCAAAACGGTTGTTTTCCTTTTTTAACTTTATTATGCGTACTTTTATTGTAATGGTGAAAAATAATAAGTTTTTTTTTTAGCGATAAATAAAGTAAATAAAATTTAAAAAAAACTTTTATTTTATACAAAAAATAACGGTTATTGAAAGACTTTTATAATAAAACTCATTTAAAACAGTTATTTCATGACTTTTATGAAAAAGTCAATAAATAATAGTTACTTAAGACCTTTTTTTTATTACTCATAATATAACAATTATAAAAGACTTTTGTTTTATTCCCAAAAAAATATCAGTTATCTAAAGACTTTTATTATAAAATTCAGTAAATAGAACTCATTCAGTGATTGTTATTTTTTAATCACACTATAAAAGTCTTTTAATTTTTTAAAGCTTTAACCTTTTCATAACCAGCGATAATCAAAAAAGTCTTTTATATTGGGATTAAAAAATAATCTCGGAACCGCCTGGATCGGATGATTATATCTAATAGCTGCCATAGAAACGATCGGTCGTAACATAATACATAATACCTATAGTCTTGATCAGCATCCACAGCTGATTCAATATGTCATGTTTGCTGCCTGTCTTTCCGCATGAACGCACTGATCTCAAAGATAGTAAGAGCTAGAGGCACAATAATTGGTATATACGTGAGCCGCTATTTATATATTTAAATTATTTATAAAAAAAAATTTGTCAAACTTTTTAAAGAAAGTGACGAATTACACCTGGTCACACTTAAAGTAGTCAAAATACATGGCTGCAACCCCTGCAACGACAGGGGTTCGGTTTGTATCCTCACCATATGCTAGGTCTTCGATGCACAACCGGTTTCTTTCAAATTGAGAACCGGTTCGGATTCTAGCATGTATTTTATAAATTTATGTACATACTATTCATTCGCCTGATTTATAGGCTGCTTCTTTCAATATCCAGTCACCGTGTGATGTGAGTGAAGGCTGATCCACTTGATTTTTATTTAGAAAAATCTCATATCTCCTTCAATTTCATAATATTGTTAGTAATTTAGTAAATCATAAAATATTTATTCATTTGATTTGAATACAACTTTAGAAATTTTTTTCTGATTTAACTAGTTTTTAGATTAAAATCATTCTGTAATTTAAATCATTAAAGATTTAAATAATTCGCTATTTCAATATTTTCATTAATATTACACAGGGCAACATAATGACCAACTTTGTGAGGTGCAGCCTTGTTGGTCAAAAATTATGATTCATTAATGTGCACTGAACCAAACTGCTTCATCTAGTAATTCTTGTTCTTCGAATTCTCTTGAATTTCTTGTGGTCGCAATAGGCATGAATTTCTGAATTTATCTGGCCTATTCGACAGAGCACAAATCAATGTTTCTGCAAAAAATCAAATGCACAATATTCGATCATGCAAAAGGGTCCAAATTGGTCTCTCAAGTAAGACATTACTCGATTTATGGCTATTTTTACATGGCTATATTTATGGCTATTCTATAATTTAAATTTAAGAAATTAAGTTTCTGGGTTTTAATCAAATTTAAAAAAAATTCTGTTTTAATATTTCGAAAAATCTAATGTAAGGAAAAGCTAATGCAGATTTTATGTTTCAATCGTATTATGAGCTATAGTACGGGTTCAAATCTATCCAAATCGCTAACGATCTCTATTTTCGACGGAGATACGGCAGATTTTAATTTATTTCGAACCTTTATTAAGAAATATTTGTCAGCTTTATGAGAAATGGCCCTAAGCCGAGTTTGTCTGTGCGACATCAGAATAGAAAATTCCTTAATTCTAGATTTTATTTTTCTGAGTGTAGGGATACCACTAGAAGCGTGGACAGAAGCGAAATTGTTCGTTTAAAAATAAAAAGGCTAGAAATTGGTATATTTTAACATTAATTTTTTGATATCTTAAAATACTATACATTTTCTTATATTAAAAAAAATTAAAAATCTGAGTACCGTATCGGAACCGAAAAGCGAAATAAACTGAAAACCGAACTAGAAGCTTTAACCGATATTCTCATTTTGGTACGTACCGGAACCGATATTCGTTTCAGGATTAATCCCTGCTTTAAAGCAAACTTCAATGATTAACTCAGATTTAAATCTTGATGATTTAAAGCTGAATTGAAGAGAATCTTTATTTTTTGGTTGAGAATGAATTGTGAATCAATCCCGAAATGATTGATTCATTTACAGCCTTTGCTAAATACTTCATGAATCATTAAAAAGAAATCAGTAGTTACATTTTTCTATTTTGAATCAATTTGCTGAATCAATGTTTTATACCTTTTAAGCAATTCATCTCTTTGTTATATAAATATTCAAAAACTGATCAATTCGTCACCAAAAAAAAAAACCAACTTCGACCACGCCTTTCCAATGTTGGATGCCTCTCGAACCGCAAATCCCATTAAGATCCCACTCGAATGGCTACGCCATGGTGCCACCTTTCAAGATCTGCCCACTGAAGAAGCTGGGCAAACAAAACCAATATATAAAATACTTATGAAAGAAAATTTAAAGTAGCAAAAGAAAAATAATGTGTTCGTGTGTGACTCGCGCGCTGAGTTCATTGTGTATTTTTAGAAAATTGCCTAATTAATTTAGAAAAACAGCGAAGGAATGTATTTTTTTCGTGTATTCATCAGAGAAAAATGCTCTGGCCGCAGCAGCTTTTGAATTTGTGGCGACAAAAAAAATTGTGCCAGTAAATCTGCAAAAATAGTTTTTCCAGCCGCAGGACGTAAATCATCATCATAAAGTGTGTGTTTTTTTTTTTTTAGAGTATATTTGCACAGCTATTTTTCATTAGTTTTTGCAAATGTGCCAAACTGAAAACACATGAAAATTGAACATTTGCTCCACACAAGGCCGCAAAATTGAAGCATGCAAAAATTTTCGTGTTGAAAATTTATGTTTCTATCTAATTCGCGCAGGAAGCGAACAATTTTATGAATCATTAAGCCATATGTTTGCATGGCAAGAAGCAAATTTGCGTTTTTCATGCCATCAAATATCATTGAAATTAGCGAGTAATTATATTTTTAAATGGATGCACTAAGGCATGAGAGATGCTTGTAATTGAAAAAGAATAAACAAAAGTGATTCATAGTAGTACGAGGGCGGTTTTGAGAAGTCAACTATCATGTGCTTAGAGACTACTGTCCAATTTTGGGCAAGTTGCAGCATTTTTTGACAACTTCGTGAATTTAAATAAAAAAATTTATGGCTAAATACCCGTGCAGTATTTTTAAGACGCTTCCATTGATAACAAAAAAGTTTTTCTCACTAGAACTAGCTTTTAGACCGATCGTTCCTATGGCAGCTATATGCTCTATAGATAATCCGATTTTGATCAATTTTACCAGAATTATGTAAAAGCATATGAAACTAGTATGTATACCAAGATTGGTGACGCTACGATGGAAAACAAAAAAGATTTTCTCTCTAGAACTAGTTTTTTGACCAATACTTCCTATGTCAGCTATATGATATAGTCATCCGATCCGGCCGTTTTCGACATATTAGTTGCGCGCAGCAAAAAGAAGACTCCATGCAAAATTTTAGCTCGATAGCTTTAAAACTGAGGAACTAACAGGAATTGAACTCAGGTCGTCGTCCTGATCAAGCATATATATAGTTAATGGGGTCGAAAATGATTATTTCTATCCGTTACAAACTTCTGGGCAAAATTTATATACACTTTGCAAGTGTATAAAAAGGCTCAGATCCGAAACTAGTACAATGTTTTGGTTTTTTATCGGTCATATCGGTTACAAAAATAACGTTTCTCGAATAGAGGTTCTCAAAAAATGCAAAATATCGTTTCCAGTTACTTTTCAGGGGATAAGTTTTAAGCAATTATTTTCGGTATAGCGTTTTGGTTTGGAAATCGGTTCTTTTCGGTAATTTCAGCTCCAAAAATAACGGTTTTTAAAAAAATGCAAAATATAGGTTTAGTTACTTTTCAGGTGATGAGTTTTAAACAATTCTTTTCGGTATAGCGTTTTGGTTTGAATTCCGGTTTGATACAATGTTTCGGTTCTTTTCGGTAATTTCAGCTCCAAAAATAACGGTTCTTAAAAAAATGTAAAATATTGGTTCTAGTTACTTTTCAGGTTCTGAGTTTTAATCGGTTCTTTTCTAATGTTATACAAATTCTTTAATTGTAATGGGCTAATGGAAGATTATGTTCAGATCTAAAACAATTTTATCCAAAAAAATATTATTTTTTTTAAAAAACTTTTTTAAACTTCTCTCGTATTATCGATTTTCTTTTTTTGACTTGTATCCAAATTTCTTTCGTTGTTTTTGGTTGTTTCCTCTAATGACTCAAACATTTTGGCTAAGTACTAAAACAATTCGAATTGGCAGATTGGCAGGCACTTAGGTGCGCACACCACTTAGACGTGTGCCATCCAAGGTAGCGACAGGTATTGTCTGGTCAGTGTCAAGGACATTCTAGGGGCCTCTGTCTGGTTTGTCGCTTTTAACCGAATTTCTTGCATATTGCGCGTTTCTTACGTTTCTTATACTTGGCAAGCAAAACCACAAAGACAAAAAAAAATCTAACAAAATCTTTTGAAAATGTGAAGAAAAATAGATAAATAAACATTGTTGAATTTGAAATAAATCATAGCACAAAAGTTAGTCGGTCAGTCAGACGCACGCCCACACACGACCTTCGGCTATGTATGCCACAGCAAAAGCAAACATATGTTTCGATTTTGAAATATTATTTTCGAAAAATTCTTTTGTGCACTAAAACAGAACTTGTCAGAGTTCCATAAGTAGTTGGGGCCCCCTAAGCAAAATATTTATGTAGTTCTGAGTACTTAGATCAGATTTATCGCTTCTTTTTTTTTGTTTGCTAAATTAATTTCCAATGAATTATTAATGTTAAGCATAACCAAACCATCAAAAAGTCTGAAATAAACAATTTTGAAAGAAAAACAAAAATATCCGTTTCACAAATGGTAAACGTATTTCAACAAGACACCTCTAAGTAAACTTATCAAAAAAATTTGAATAAATAAATTTTACTATTTTACTCAACGATCAGCTGGCGCCATCTATTGTTAAATTGTTTGGGAGAAAGCTTTCGAGCAAGCGAATATAGCTTTTTCGTACACATGATACAAATTTTCACCACAGAGTGCGCTAGTTGAACAGCTTAACTCGATCAGTGATGGCATCAACTCAGTGCACAAAAAAATGTATCAAAAGAGGGTTTGTTTAAGTTTATTAAGAAAAAGCATTGCTTGTTGTTTTCCCAATGAGAGTTTTTGGCTGCAAGTCGGCCAAGTCAGTCGCATTGTCCTGCAGGAGCTAATTGACTGCCATCTTTGAGTAGCTTTCTGCTCGTATAAATCTTTTATGATGAGCCTGCACGTAGCCATGGGCATACCTACAGTTTCTTTATCGGGAAGGAGGTTGGCGGTAGTGCCTCGTCTCGTCGGGGTTGTCTGTAAGGACGGGTCGTCTAATTCGGTATATACTAGGCCAAGGTAGTTTTTATAGATTTCTGTAGGATTAATCCCGAACGATATCGGTTCTGGTACCGTTCCGGTACGTACCGAATTGAGAATATCGGTTAAAGGTTCTATTTCGGTTTTTAGTTTTTTCGGATTCGGATACGGTATCAGTTATCGGTATAGGTACGTACCGGTACCGTATTATTATTTAATATTCAAAAATTTTAATTATTTCAAGATATCCCAAAAATTGGATGTAATGAACTACCGGGTCAAGAATATCCTCTAAATTTTTTTTTTGAATTCATTCGCCTTTTTATTTGGACGAACAATTTCGTTAAACGTATGCTGTCCAGGCTTTCAGTGGTATTCCTACAATCTATAATTAAGAGATATTCTATTCTTATGTCGCCCTAAAATTTGCCGTATCTCTGTCAAAAATAGAGATCATTAGTGATTTGGATAGATTTGAACCTATACTAAAAGACTACGGTCCAAAATAGCACATAAAAGGCTGGTAAAGTAGTTGTAACACTTTTAAAATTTTTTCTATATATTAAATATCTAAAAAGTTTGATCTTTAAAATGTAAGACTTTCTTATCAGGTAATTATTGCTATTTTCGTTGAATTTTATCTAGGAACGAGGCAGACGGTAAAGCGTTTCGGAATGGTTCCGATTTTTTCGGTTCCAATTATAACGGTTAACGGTTTTCGGTTCTTAAAAAAAAATATAATATCGGTTCCGGTTTCGATACCGGTACGTGGCTTGAAACGGTTTATTTCGGTTAACGGTTCCGGTTCCGTTTACGGTATTATTCCCTGATTTCTGTGGACCCTGATGTCACTCTTCTTTAGAAGGGATAATGGGGTTACAGAGGCATTCTGTTGGGATACAGTAATTAGTGACTGTAGGAAGGAGGGTGTTCTCAGAGTGTCCAAATAATAAGACTAGGTCGAAAATTGTCGGAGTTATAACCTGCCTATACTCAGGTTTAAGGTCATACATGGATTTTTTGTATACACCTTTCAAGGTGTACTTTTCAAAAATGTACTTTACGGATCGATTTGGGAAAAGTCGGTTGTGGTCTTAAAATGGCGTTTCCGAGCAAACCATAATGGTCAAATTCATTTACCAAGTTCGAAATTAGTCGAGTTATGGAGGAGTACTGGGAGATTTGAGGTCATAAATTCGTTTTTTGTACAATACACCCACTTAAGGCTCGGAAAAGGTAATTTTCGGACCGATTTTAGTAAAAGTCCGTTTAAACTCTTACAGTACAGGTTCAGGTATGGCCAAATTAATTAACCTAGTTAAAAATTTGTCGGGGTTATAGAGTATAGATTGATTTTTTGGATGGTAAGGCCGGGAAGTTGTACTTTACGGATCGATTTTGAGAAAAGTCGGTATGTTGTCTTAAAATACCGGTTTCGAGCAAACCATAATGGCCAAATTTAATAATTTTGATGGAAATCTGTTTGAGGTATGGTGGAGTGAAGACAGATTCGTGGCCATACATGGTTTTTTTTTTGTATTGTACATTCTTTTAAGGCCAGGAAAACCTAAGTTTTGAACCGATCTTAAAAAAAGTAAGTATGCAGTTTTATAATACAGTTTCCAAGGAATCTAAATTGGTCATATTTGATAAGATGGGTCGAGTTATGTAAGATTTATGGTGAAGTAATGGCAGTTAATAGGACACACATTAGTCTTTCGAAAAGGTAAATTCTGTAAAGGTCCGAAAACATAGTTTTTCGACCGATCTTAGTGAAAGTCGGGTTTCAGATCAATTATTCAAGTTCCAAGGAAATCACATTGACCAAATTTAATAACTTTATAGGTCGGATGTGTCCTTTAAATGTAATGTACTATGTACTAAGACTCAAGAACAAACAAACAATGCCTTTTGTGATCCGGCTCGAAGGACCAAATAACTATAAATGCAGAGTTGGCGTTACTGCTGCGCAAAAAAACACTTGGCGGAGAGGGATGAAGAGAAAAATCACGTCTTTTCAGATCATGAACTAAAGCAAACTCAACAACTTCACTTCTTAAGCTAGCAGATGCATCAGAATACACAAAAAAAGTAGAAATGCAGACGCTTAATTTTATCTTTTTTCTGATGAGAATTTATTTAAAATTAAAGCCTTCTACCCATACAAACCATCATTTAACCCATTAAAGCCCCAACACAAAAAAAAATTCGTCGTTTTTATATTGATTTATTAATAATTTTCGACAAAAACACAAGTAATACTATGTATATACACCTTCCGTATGCATGTATACATATATATAATAGGCTTTCATTAAATAATCCCAGGGATTAGCACAAACATTCACATATACATATAACACACAATCAAAAGGTGAACTTTGGCATTGAACAAATCATATTAAATAAAATTAAATAAAATAAAATAATAGCATTATTAATTGTTCTCTCTTAATATCTAAATCCACGATTTGTGCTCGAAACGTTCAAATTTCCGCTGGTGCTGGCCGCTCCCAGCGGATTCATGGCGGTGCAAACATAGCAGCCATTGTCATCTGCAATGAATCAAAATTAATGAGCCTGACCGTTCGTTTGGATAGGCGGGCACACTTACCCGGATAGGCCTGCGGCATGGTTAGACGGCAGACGCCATTCCGGTACTCAATGAAATGCCGACTACTACCATGCTCCAAATGACCGCCGTTGTGAGTCCAGTTAACCTGCGGCTGCGGATGTGCCTGCACAATGCACTCGAAGCGCGCTGTTCCGCCCACGCCCACTGCAATGTCCTTCAGCGGCTGGTATAGGTAGGTAGGGTGGAAAGGGACGAAAGTTATTCGCGGACTTGGCAGGTTAATGACTTTGGCTTACCGTTATGAATAATGGCTGCCTTTGTGCCAGCTCATCGCGATTCAAATGCGCATTGACGGGCTCCATATTGGGCAGTTCCGGTACTGATAATGATGATGGAGGAGGATGGAAACCATTAGAATCTTCTAGCTTGGCGTTTTTTATTTTTTAAGAGCATCCATTAGTGAGATTAACAGTCGGCAAGCGTACACACACACACATATACACAACAAATTTATTTTGCACTTTATTTTCTTTCGATTATTTAAACGAAACACAAACAAAACGAGTTACATGCAAAAAAAAAATAGAATAACAAGGCGAGCAACGGGTTAACATGCGGATTTTTTTTTATGGGGGTTAGGACTTTGGATATGCCTGATTTGGGTCTGTGGAATTTACACAGACTCTGATAATGACGAAGGGTTAATTACAAAACAATAACGTGTCCTAGACTAAATTGACAACATCGATAGCGTTGGATTTTTTTGGAGATGGATAGCGTGACACGAAAATTCAGCAAACTACAAAGACTTTCTTAACTTTATTTTTATGAAGGATACCTAAAGCGCCTGTTTTACTGATATTAAATATGTATAAATTCGAACCCCTTTGTACTCACGCGTTGAGAGAAATATATCCCCCCCCTTTAAAACGAAGCTTCTCTTTAAACAAGAATTTACATATCTTAAAACTAGATTCTTATAAAAACATTGTCAACCCCAAAAATTAAAAACGATTTTCTATAATTCCCAACTGGTTCTTAACTACTTTCTTTTAGGATTGTAGATTTTCAGTAGTTATTCCATTTTGGCATTCGTATTTACCTCATCGGTGATTTCATGAAAATCCAACCTGTTTTTGTTTTCACAGAATATGGTCACATTTTTTTCTGCGATCAATAGAATGGCTGTATTCTCCCGATGGATAACAATTTGGATATAATAGGGTGTAGGGTTAATGCCAAAATCACCAACAAAGAGAATAATCCTACATATTGACCCGATCCTATTAATCCTAAATACATTTAGTCGAGTGAGTACTTTTAACAGTATGTCCCTGCTTTTGTATCAAATAGTTGTAAGGAAACAATATTTAATAGATTTTCCAGCTCTGAAATCATTTGGTCAAACAATTTCTCAAAAAAAATCCTTTAATTGATTGAAATTTAAAGTTTTTGGGAATTTCTGGATCAGAAAATTTTCAAGACAAAAGTTAGATTTTTGTTAACTTAGATTCACGAGAAGCATCTGAAATATTGATTACGTACACTAAGAATTGAAATATTTGTTTTTCCATTCATTCATTCAATCTTTAATGTTAAATGGCCTTTAAATTAACAGATTTCCTGTAAATTTAGAGCAGTTTTGTCAAGATGAGCTAGGCGAAAAAAGTGGGAGTGTATTGATGATGCGAATATAAAACGAAGCTCTGACCTACTTCATTGAACGCTAGCCAGCGACTGATTGGCTTTGCTGATTTGTTTACTCTCTTGGCAAAGGGCTCGGCGTTGGGTTTGTGTCTTTGTGAGTTGCCGAATGTGTTTGATCGTCAGGCGCTACTGGGGACAAACTCTGATTTAGAGGAAATCTGTTATGCAGAAAGATTCAGGTAATACCAGATAATCTTTTGAGCTATTTTGTTCCAAGGAGGTTCTTAACCCAAGAAAAAAGGTCTTAAAAACCTGATAAATCTAAGAAAAGTGAAATAAGCCAGTGCTGGAGTACGAGTTTCCAAAAATATGCCGGAATTTCAGTATCTCTTTCAAATTCGGATGGGTAATTTACCCATCTAAAAATTTTCGTTTCCAACGGGCATGTACTGAACTGCTGGGTCTGTACTTTAGCCCAAGAACTGTCCATGATTAAAACTAGCGTGGACCACCTTTGGGGTACATTCTTACCCCAGTACATTTGTATAAGAATCATCAGATTCAAATAGATTTCTACTGTGTTTAAAAGTACGAGTTTCCAAAAATATGACAGAATTTTAATATCTCTACAAAATTCACCGCACTTTGGAGTACATTCTTACCTCAGTACATTTGTAAGAGAATCAATCAAATTCAAATGAATTTTAAAAATTTGAATAAAATTGAATTTTATGATCTTTTACAACTCTCAGAACATTTTGGAAAAAATTTATATATAAATAATAAATATATAACAAAGAAGACCAAAAAGAGCCATACAAGTCTTTTGCAGTTAGCCGCTGCATTGACTACCAGACTGCACTAACTGCTAATACCGGGGTATAATTGTACCCCAAAGACGCCATTTAATGATTTCAGTACTTTGATTGCTGTAAGCTATATATTTATAGGATTGCCAAAGCAGCAAAACATTGTTTCTAACTCATAATAATATTTGAATATTCTTAAAATCTTGCGTTTAAAGATTCTTGGGGTACAAATGTTCCCCAAGGACTGTTAATATAATTTACCAATATTTTTGAATACAATATATGTATAAAATGGGTTTTGGTTATAGAAAGAATTAAATTCATAGTTGAACTCGATTTTCTAAAAACTTCTATTGGCCCTACTCTAAATATATACTGGTCTGTTCTCGTTTCCGAATTCGATCAATCGGAATTGGTGAAGGGTCGTATTTTCAAGAAACGCTTAGACAATTCAGTTTATATATTTTGCCATCAGGTCAGTCGGATGAAAATAAATGAAATTAGTATTCGCGTACACTTTATTTACCAATTCCATTCCAATAATGACAACGGAAACGAGCGGACTGATAGTAAGGGTAAAAAATATTTTCGGTTTTTGTATTATTTTTGAGAAATTAGGAACTTACAAATGTCGCGAATTTAGAACTAAGCTAAAGCAACTAAGCATTAAGTTATTATGTGGATTTTAAGTGATCGTCTAGAGGTTTTGTATAGGTTAATTCTTTAAAGCAGCGAAGGGTACATAGCGGCCCGTAGGACCCTCGCAGCCCGTACCGTTATTTCGCTCAATGTGAAATTGACTGCATTTTGTGGTTGCTGCGCCCTTCAATAATATTTTTTTGCCCACCACTGCTTTAAAGTATTAATAAAACTTTAATTTAAGCAACCCTTAACTGATTCGTTGTTCCCCAGAGGTGATTGAAGTACAATTTTTATTTGAGAAACTATTGTAAAAGTTTACTCAGTGAATTTTCGTATCATGCTATAACTCTCATCTCCAAATTGTGATAGCATTAACCATAAATTTCTTCATTTTCTTCTTCTTGTATTTGGAGGTATACCAATACCTGTGCGGACCATTTGCTCGGGCGGCAGACGCGGTGCCTGAGCATGCAATCGATCTAGATGTATATCGAGGCTGTGATTGCTGGGCAAACTGTAACGTTTCTGGTAATATGAAGCCATTGGCTTGTTGAAATTCTGCCTAATGTTGCGTCGCTGTGTCTCGTTGTCGGAACTATAACCGGGTGCGGTATATCCCGAACGTTCATGCTGAACGGGTATGACCAGCTCATTACCAGCGGACAGTTTCAAAGGATAGGGCGAATGGCGACCATTCTTGAGGCTGCTGCTCCCACCGTGGCTGTTGTTGCTGCTGTTGTTGCTATTCCACTGGCTACTCACAAATTTGTGACCCTCGCCGGGAAAGAGTATGCCAAACTCATAGCCAAAGTCGTATTTGAAATAGATTAAACCGGTATTGGGGTCGATGCATTTGGTGCCTGATTACGGATTTCGGAAAGGGGGGAGGGGGGAGTTTTAGACAGAATGATGATCAAAACTTAGAGATAACATGTTTTTGGGGTGTTAGTTTATGCGCAAGAATTTGTCCAAATCAATTTTAACTCAACTTTTAAAACCAATTCATAATAAAAAGAAAATATAAATCAAATATATATATGGGACTCCCCCATGTCTACGGCCGGTTTAGTGTTGAAAAGTAGTGTTGGGTAAAATTGCTCATTTCAGTAAACCAAGTCAAGTTGCTCTTCTTTGTTCAATTGTTGATTTTACTCGAATTTTTTTTGGTAAATTGCTCGGATTTTATTTTTGGTTCAGTTGTTCACTAAGAGAACCATCTTTTATGTTGAACTTCCGTGTTTTTTGTCCGATTTTATTGAAATTTAAGGCCCAAGTGAATATTTTTGAAGTTTCAAAACTCGGACTTTAAAATGGTGGCTCTGGGGTTTAGACATGTCCATATCCACTCGGATTTTAATGCTGATCACGAATATATATACTTTATAGGGTTGAAAATGTTTCATTTGCACAAAACCGAAAGCAACTGAACAAAAAGAACAAGTATTTGAGCAACTGAACAACTGAAAAAAAAACAACTACTGAGTACAAGTCAGTTGCCAAGTCAGTTGCTCTTCTTTGTTCAATTGTTGATTTTACTCTAATTTTTTTTTGGTAAATTGTTCAGATTTTATTTTTGGTTCAGTTGTTCACTTTGAGAACAATCTTCTGTGTTGAACTTCCGTGTTTTTTATCCGATCTTATTGAAATTTAAGGCCTAAGTGAATTTGTTTGAAGTTTTAAAACTCTTACTTTAAAATGGTGGCTCTGGGGTTTATACATTTAGACGGACATGTCTATATCCACTCGGATTTTAGTGCTGATCACGAATATATATACTTTATAGGATCAAAAATGCTTCATTCTGCCTTTAAAATACATTTGCACAAAAAGAACAGGTATATGAGCCACTGAACAACTGAATAAAAACAACTATTGAGTAAACAACTGAACAACTGAAAAAAGAGCAATTATGAAGATTATGTTCACTTCCTCAATTCAGTGAGCACTGAACAACTGAATAAAAACAACTACTGAGTAAGTAACTGAACAACTGAACAAAAAAGAGCAAATATGAACATAATGTTCACTTCTTCACTTAAGTGAGCAACTCATTTTTGTTCACTCACTCATGAACAACCTGCCCGCAACACTTTTAAATAGCAAAATCAAGTTTGAGACTTACCATATTGCGATACTCGCGATTCATCTCGATAGGCCTGCGGTTGATTGCTGCCCTCGCTGGGGGCACGCTTAAAGCCCGGTCGAAAACCATTCGTATTCGTGCTGGTCGTCGTCTGGTGTACATCCCGACTGACTTCATCAATAAACTGATGTGATTTCTGCAGAAAAGTGGAACCCATACGCTTGCCCTGACCTTCGGCCTGTTGTTGTAGCTGTGTATAACCATAGCGTGGCAGTGTGCCCGCACGATCCAATTGATCCTGGGAGTGCGGTTGCTGTTGTTGTTGTCTCATGGTAGAATTCCTATTCAAAGACTGAGTACGATTTTGAGTGGTGACTGTACTACCACCACGTTGCTCTTTGCGCAATGTATTCACATCCACTTGAATTTTGCTGGGCATTTCGGGACCACGATCGAATTCCATGGGCGAGAGCACACGCTCGTAGGTGCGTGGCAAGCTGCAGGAGCGTCCACCCGATTGAGGGGCAGCCACACGTCGATAGCCCTTGGTTAGACCCTCACCATGGGGTGTCCAAAGTGGTTGAATTCTGGCTCCCTCCACCTCACTCTCATAATCACTTTCGCGGAATTCGCCGGGTATGAATTTGGTGGGCGTGGCCGGGGGTGGCAAATGGGATTGCCTTGAAGGCGTACGACTGCCAGCGGGGCTATAGGGGAAGGGTTCTAGCTGCGGCTGCGGCTGCGGCTGCTGTTGGTTATCAAAGTGAATCACTCGCTTGGTCTGTTGCATATTAACCACACGCTGTGAACTCTCCGTGGACTCGTGCATCTGCATTACATTCTTGGTCTCGGTGGCCACTTTGGCTGTATGCAGGGGTGCTCCCGCCACCGCATTGTAATATCTGGTTACCTGCGGTTCCTGCTGTTGCTGGGTGGCTGCTATAAACTTGGCCGCCACTGGCTTGGGCTTAAACACCGTTGGAGTCTGCTGTTGCTGCTGACTGGATCGGTACTGCTTGGAGCTACTTTCGGTTTTGATCTCATGACGTATCTCCTTGCCTATGGGTTCAAATTTGGGACGCGCATAGCTACTGCCCACTTCCAAAGGTGTGGGCTCAAATTCCATGGGCGATGGGGTAACCACCACCACTGGTGACTTATGGCCATTGGCTATATTGGTACGTGGCGTTGGTGTGGGTGGGAAAACCACACGATAACCCTTAATATCTGCATCCGATTCATTGGCCCGCGACACCGAACGGAAACGTTCATCAATTTCGCTGCTGTAATCGCTGAACTCGCCAGCGGGTGTTTTACGTTGGGCTGGCACGGGACTGGGTTGTATCAACACTTGTTGAGGTGTGGCAGTGGAGGATGAGTATTTGGTCTCGTGATGCGTGGAACTGCTGCTGCTTTGCATATTATGCGAAATGTTGCTTGTCATGCTCGAAGTGGTGTATTTGTAGTCCTACAAAGGAGGAGAGAAGTAATTAGTCAATGATTGTCATCAGGTTCGAAAGACCAAAACATTTAATGAATATAATTGGACAACAGACAAATGCATTTATGGATTAGAATACAAATTGGAGTTAGTGATAGCGTTAGAACTGTGGGATAAACTAAATGGTTGAGCTGAAAGTTAAGGAACAGGATTCAATAAGACTTTTAAATATAGTTAACAGTATTCGGCATTTTCCTGATCATATAATTAAAAAGAACTATAGGACAATACAAAGCTAAACATTGATTAACCTAAAACATAGTTTGGTAACTTTAGTGATAGTTTTACTGCAATGATAAGTTTTTCGTAAAAAACTTAACGTAGCGTCGCGTCACCATAAGCAATCTTCAGTTGTGGGTCGCGTAGCTTTCATACCAAATCATTTGGTGCATAACTTTTGTAGATTTTGTTCGATCTTATTAAGATTCTCAGAAAAGAAATATTTGAAATTTTAAGACCCTTTCCTTGTCGAAGAAGAGTAATGGTCAACACCTTATCTTAACTTAGAAGCTCTTAAAGAAATCATTTAAAGTACCGCCAAAAAATTGTGATTCAGGTTGGGTTAAGGTGCGGAAGTTAATTAATTTAGGTGTTTTGGTTCATGGTTGGTAATAATATCGATAAATCGATATTTTTGGTGATAAAACGATATATTGTTATCGGATATTTTACTAAAGCGATATATCGAATATTTTTTGGGGATATATTTTGGCGATATGTTTAAGTTCTGGATAAAAGAGAACGGCAAATTTTCAGCGCTTTCCGACTTGACATTAGCCTATCATATTACACCAGACAGCTCGGTGCTATGGGAGCGCTCGGCTTCGGCTGTTTAAAGTTTGGTTTCCGACAACAGAAGACGAATCACCGATTATAAAACATAAATCAACGAGACTTCCTAAAATCTTTATCTATCTAAAAATTTCGAAAATTTGAATTCTCATTTTTTAAATATGATAAACTTATAGTATGGTCTGTTATTTGTTAGATTATGTGACAGATAGTGCTATTTAGGAAATGAGAAACCGCCCTTAAACTTATAAAAATATATTTAATCTATATTTTTTAGTGATTAGCAGCTCGGATCTGTTGATTTTGATCGCAATTAGAAAGTCATTTTAAAAACGCGTCAAATGACACATCAATTACCTCAATAGACCAGCTTATTGCTATTTGTTTAAAATATCGAAAATATCGATTTTTTTATCAATATCATATCGAAATGATCATATCGATGATATTTAAATATACGGCATCCCTAGTATCGAGAGACACAAAATCACTCCATTCCGCACTTGTTTGCATACTTGCTTATGGTAATAGTTTAAATGGAAAGAAAGAAAGTAAAAGCGAGAACTGTTGTTCATGATTGCAGTATATGTGATTGATGGGAAGGATTTATATACTTATGTAGCTTTGCAAAAATTGTGAAACATAGTGAGTAAAATATGAATAACCCTGATAAGCGAGTTTAGTTTAATTTGTTAGTATTTAGCAAGTAGCCTACTTTAAAAATACATATATGTATATCAAGACTGCAAGCCCCTATATTTTAGTAAAAGGTTTGGTGCAAAAGTTTCAAACCCGTCGTTAAGTTAAAGGTTCCGTTCGCGGTCTGGTATTTATAATCATCGAACTCAAGGTATTCGTACGAAGTTCGAACTTAGATCCAATATCTTTTTGGATTGTTTAATATTTGCTATTCCGGTAAATTTAGATCGATTAGCTTTATACAATATTTGTAAAATTTGATTGATATGACAATCAATTGTAAAATAGCCTAGTTTTATGTCTTCGATGAACATTATCTTTATATCTTTACGTACATATGGTATATAGGCTTCTAAACCGTCAAACTGATTATTCATGTCGTTCAGGAAAGAGTCATAGGTAATATCCCAAGTCTGTGATTGGGTACAAAACCTTTTCAAAAATGGTTCAAAGCCTTATCTCTGAAAATATTAAAGATATGAACTTAAAATTTTCTGTGCAAGGTAAGTAATAAAGCGACAGCTTTTACTCCAGGATAAAACAAATGTAGGTTATGAACCTCAAAATTTGTTCTGTAGATTAGTAAAATGGAGTTAGAGATTATAATGGTTCAAGACTGGTTCCGAAACGGATTGAACCGTTTTAAAAGTGGTCCGAAGCAGAGTTGCCAACTATTAATGCAAGAAATAGATAAATTGACTTTTAAAAATTAATGGCAAATAATATTTTAAAACTAACTGTAAACTGAATCGCTTTTGGGTTTCGACCTTACAAAATATTTAGATCCTGCCGGAGAATGTCTAAATTGACTACACTGGTCCAGAGCTATATATTAGTAACTATTTAAGCTATGAACTTGCAGTTTGGTTTGTAGACATTTTTGCAATATAGATAGACATTTTTCTGATTCCGAACCAGAATGAATCGGTTTAAAATTTTTCCCATATCACTAAACTTATTTGAGCAATAAACTCAAATGTTAAATGTTCTACTAGAACAAAACCGGTTTCTAACGAGTTTGAAACGGTTAAAGGGATTCAGATTCTTATTTATATTTTTAAGTTAAGTTCTTGAAATTTTGTCTGGATTTAGATATTTTTAATGTTTTAAGACCGATATCATACCCGATTAATCCGGTTCAAAGGGGTGCATAGCCATATTATTTATTTGAAGGTTTGGGCTGGGTACTATGAAGTTTTATATTTTCCCGGTTCAGACCCGATTCCGGTACCAGTTTGAAACAACAAAAGTAGAAAGGGATTTCCAACCCAGTTGTTTTTTTATTATAATAAACCTAATAAAGGTATAAAAATTTTTTTGGATTTTTGTTATCTATTTTTACAAGGTTCCAAAATGGGTTTGGTCTTGTTTGCAGCCTTGATATGCTTAGCTCTTAAAATTCTTTAAAAATGAGTGGTTAATTTATAAGGCGGCATGACATATTATTTCATGTGGCTGATATGAAACTCGGGGAGTTAAATCACAAAAAAAAATGGGGTTAGGTAACAACAAGAGCAACAACGACAACAACACAGAGGCAAATTTGCAGTTTAGGTAGAAACCACTCGAAGAGCGATTTCAAAATGCTACACAGAACAGAACGATAACAACAAAAATCTAAAGCGAACCTTCGCCTCCTGACTGTAGTTCGTTGGTGGTGGCGCCACCTTTGGTGTAAAATAGATTTGTGCCGGTGGCTCCGGTTGAAGTTTAGGTGGCTCCGGTTGCAGTTTAGTTGGCTGGGTAGAAGAAGACGACTTGGTTTCATAGTAACTTGATTCGGATTTGCGATAACTGGAGTGTTCTTCGGTATCAGCGGCATAACCACTTGACTTAAAGGAGGTTTCCAAGGTATTTGGCTGTGGCGGGCGATAACGATTGCCCGGTTCGGCCTCCGATTCGCTGCCACTGTACTTATAGCGATCGCTCTCATAGTCACTCTCATAGTGGTGCACCCAAACGAGTGGGCAGCACAGGAGGCGGTGGACGGTAGTTTAAGGTTTGGGGAGGCGTTAAAGTGGGCACCGAGTGTGGTAAAACCTTGCTGGGTCCTTGTATTAAATTTTGTTCCAATTTTTGTTCCATGCTCTCCACCAACGAATGACGACGCACTTCTTCGGTGGGCTGGGGGGCAAAGCAAATTTGTGGTGGGGTGCCCGGCTCGAGTTCTATGTTGACCAGGTGAGTGTTGGGTATGGTCTTGGCCACCTGCTGCACCAAAAAGGGTGCATTCAACTCTTTGGGCTTTTCCACCTCGCTGTTGGAGTAACCACCACTTACAGCTGTGGGTGTCCATAGCTTAGACATGGCCACACCCTCAGCCGAGGGTTTGGGCGAGGGTGAACGTGGATGCTGCTGGGCTGGTGTATTCAAAACAGCTGCCGGACGCACTATGGGCTGACCATATTCCACTTTTACCTCCTTGGTTAAGGTGGTCTCATGCTGCATGGTTTGTATGCCCGGAAATACGGGCACACCACCCTGTGGCGGTGACTCTTTGGCTTGCACTTCCTCCAGAATTTTAATTTTCTCACTGATCAAGGGCAACTTGGGCTCCAATTTCTCGGGTTTGGGCGTAAAACAAAACTCTGGTGGTGCTCCTGGTAGAAGATTTAAGCTTCTCAACTCTTCGGCCAGATTTTGAGAGTGCGGCTGACGTACCACAGTTTCCAAAGGCTTAAGGGCCAAGGGTCTTTGTGTTACGCTTTGCTCATCGATTTTCTTGAAGTAATCAAAGGAACTGCTGCTCGAGGATTTCTGTTCGCTCTGCTCGTATCTGGTGCTGGTTAGGGTCTGCATTGGTTGCGGTGGTTGTTGTTGCTGCTGCTGTTGGCCAAAAGTGCTGGCCATTACCGGTGTACAGGGCTTGGGTGGTACTGGTGGCGGGATCTGGGCAGTGTTTGTATTGGGACGCGTCGTTAGCTCGGGTAGATCTAGGTAGGTCGATTTGTGCTCTAGACGCATGGTTGCCTCGGTGGTGCAACGATGCTCAGTTATAACTTTCGACTCGGATAGGCCATGCAGATCATTTTCGGTGGTGGCATCGGTTTGATTTGTTTGATACGATTGTGGTTCTGGATTGAAGTGAGTCTGATTTATGGAGTTATGTAGAAAAACCCATGGGTGTATGTGTGTGTGTATGTAAATGGAGCAAAGCGAAACGAACGACGTTGATATATATCAATGAGAGAAGAAAATTCACAAAAGATTTTGGTTTATTAAATTTGTAAAATATGACAGCATCAATTAGATAGATAGATAGATTGATAGATAGGAGATAGTACCAATTTTTTAGATATATAATAGAGACTATATAGATGTGTTTTATATATTGAGCACATGCACACTTACTTCAGTTTTGAATTCACTTGAGGGTGTCTCATATACTATGGTCTTGACCACCTCCTGCAGGCGTTCTGGTGAAGGTTCTAGGATGGCACAATCGGCTATGCTCTTGGCCTCGCCACCAGCATTGGTGGCCTTCACCATATACTTGCCAGAGTCCGAGATTTGAGCTGATTTAAAAAATAAAAAAAAAATATTAAAATAAAATAATTGTTAATACGTGGGTTGCTATTTAAGTTTCTGGCCTAGGTCACTTCTAGACATTTTAGAACCAATTGGCCTTTTCCCAAAAAAAAGTTTGGACTTTTATCGATAACTTTTTCATGTGTGACCACGTTTGATATCGATTAACGATTAATCAAAAAATGGAATTACCTCGTGAACATTTTCGTGCAATCATTTTTTACAACTTTCGAAGTGGATTATCACGACAAGAGTCTCTTTCATGTGTGACCACGTTTGATATCGATTAACGATTAATCAAAAAAATGGTATAAACTCGTGAACATTTTCGTGCAATCGTTTTTCACAACTTTCGACGTGGATTATCACGACAAGAGTGCAACAATGAACTTAAATTTTTGTATGGCGTTGAAGCACCATCCTATAGCACAGTGAAAAATTGGTTTAAAGAATTCAATCGCGGGCGACGCTCGCTCGAAGACGAAGGTCGTCCAAAAACAGTCGTTGTGCCAGAAAACATTGTTGCCGTGCGTGAACTGATAATGCAAGATCGTCATGTGACATACCGTGAGATAGAGGCATTCTTAAGCATTTCTTCCACCAGCATACATTCGATATTGCATGAACACCTGGGCGTAAAAAAGGTTTGTTCTCGTTGGAAACCGCACAATTTGACAATCGCTCAAAAAAAAAAGGATTCGCTCGTGTGGATTGGTGCAAAGAAATTTTGAAAAAATATAATCGCGGTGTTTCAAAAGACGTTTATAAGATCGTCACAGGTGACGAATCATGAAATTTATGCTTATGAGCCCGAAACAAAACCGCAATCGACCGTATGACGAGCCAAATCCAACAAAAGTCGTTCGTGGAAAAAGCACTTCGAAGCAAATGGTCGCCTGTTTCTTCGGTAAAACTGGTCATGTGGCGACTGTTCCGCTTGAGCAACGTAGGACGGTCAATTCTGAGTGGTACACCACAATTTGTTTGCCTGAAGTCTTCGGAGAAATTCGAAAAACGAACAAGAGAAGACAGATCATTGTGCACCATGACAATGCGAGCGCCTTTTTGACCGCCCAAAACGTCGAATTGTTGTGTCATCCGACGTACAGCCCTGACTTGGCACCCAATGACTTCTTTTTATGCCCTCACATCAAGGGAAAAATGCGTGGTCAACGATTTTCGTCGCCAGAAGATGCTGTTGAAGAGTTCACAAAACCATGTTTTGGAGGTGTCTCAATCGTAGTGGAAAAAGTGCTTCGACATTCGGTTTGAGCGCATGCAAAAGTGTATAAATCTTGCTGGAGAATACTTTGAAAAACAATAAAACCATTTTTGATCATAAATATTCGCGTTTTCATTATTAGGCCAGAAATATATATAGCAACCTTACGTATGTTAATCAAAATTGCTCACCTTTCTCAATGATCAGCCTATAGCAGTTGCCCTGAGCCAATAGGCGATGTTCTGATATGCCCGCCTCCTTTAAGGGTTGCTCATCCTTTAGCCAAATTACCGTGGGATCCGGCAAACCAGTCACTTCCACTTCCATTATTAATTTTTCGCCCTTTTTGCTAACCTGTGCCTGCAGACGTCGTCCAAAGACTGGTGGAAATATGGTCTCTGCAAAGAGTAGATATTACTTTTTAAAGTGGAAGTTCCACCACAGTTGGACCACATCTGTCCACTTTTTTTTAACCAAAGCATAAATAAATATTAGCTTTTATGTGTCATTTGCTGAAAACGCCTCTAAATGATCAACCATACTGAATAATTCTTGCAGACAGGCAGTAAAAATAATTATAATATACAAATAAACGATCCTCTTGTACACACATTCACCGAAAATTTACATAATAATTGCAGACATATTTATACAAAAATTTTTGGTGTTTTGCATTGGCCAAGTTTTTCAGCGAAAAGAATTTGAAATATAAACAAAAACAACGAACAGGGACCACAACCACTAAAAACTCATCAATAGTGGCAGCGGGGGAGAGGCGCAAACCGTTTCTAGGCATTGACGTTTGAAGATCTATTGACGACGACGACGCACCCCCTCCCCATGACAATGACACTTTAATGTTATGTGCTGATTGATGTGGCGCATGGTTTTTTTTTGGACTAAACAAATGTTAACATATGATATATTTGGTAGGGAGGTCTATTATTTCTACATATTTACTATTAGTTCAGTTCATTAGTTCTAAGAAATTGAATTTCAATCAACTGAAAATTTGGTTAATGCCAAATTATGAGGTAGAACTCAACGAGTAATACTAAGGCGTCAAAAGTGACCTTCCTAAATAAAAATTGCATTGAGGTTTGATGAAACGTGCACTTTTGATAAAAGAAAATTACAAAATTTTGCTAAATTTTAGCCGAATTCATAAATATGATATTTCAATATGGGAGAACCGTTTGACAGGATTAGACGAACTGAAATCACTTAGGCTGAGTTCACACTGTTCGACGCATGCGACATGACAATCTAATAGGCCCTTATGTTGTCTTGTTTTCAATGTGAATAGGTTGTCATTTGACATTCACTTCGGTCATACATGTCAAATTTGACGTGTTTCAATAAATACGAAATTGATTAATCTTTTATCCTTGAGCTTCAATCCTTTTCAGACCGAGCAGCGAAATTACCAAGTTGGAAATCCATTTAAATCTGTTTTAGAGTTCGTAGATTAATTTTAAAATCAATCGTGAATTTCGTGTGCTAAACACAAATATGTTAGGCAAAATGAACCATCACGTCGCAAATATAGTAATTTGAGCCCAAAGTTAATAAAAGTGCATATGTTGACCATTTAAAGGCATTTTTTGTGGGCAACCTATACGTTTGTTTTGACCCTTCTAGATATTATCGGAAAGTTCTATTCCTTAGCTATAACATAAATTATCCGATATAGTTGTGCGATTTTATTAATCGAATATATATTATTTTGAAGACAAGTATTCGAACTGACCTTGCCCTTGCAATGGGTGTTGTTGAGAACTTTAATATATTTTAATAAAAGTTAGTAGTAGCTTCGCATACTTTTAGACAGCAAAATTAAGTCAGACGTTATGAAAATTTTAACTCAAGTGGTAAATCGTCTTTTACAAAAATCATACAATTTTTTAAAGCTAGGAAATAAAACTTTACGATAATATCAAGGATAGTCAAATCAAACATATGGGTTGCCCACAAAACATGCCTTAAAATGGTCGAAATATGCAGAAAAATCCTGACGTGATGGAGCATTTTGCACATTAGATTCGTAATAAACGCACGAAAATCATTGAGAATCACCACCACTTCTTTAATAAACTGAAAAAATTTTGAATTTTGTTGCCTTGTGTTATTATCCATACTAATGACAAGGTAAAAGTGGTAAATGCTAGCTTCAGCTGATCTTGCCGACAGGATATGTCCGATTTTTTAAAAAAATCAGAATAATTGGAATCTGATTGTTTACTTCCACATTTGAGCACCCTACCATCAAAAAAAAAAACAAATTCTCAGTACTAAGACCCATTTTCCGACGGATTGGTTCCATGCCAGCTATAGGATATAGGTAAATACCAAAGACTTGCAACACGAGACTTGCTCGCTTACCCTTTCTCAAAATGCGAAACAAGCAAGCTTAACAATCAAAAGTATCAAGCCTTTTCATGCCCACACACAAAGCTCAATTTCAAAAACCAATCGTGTATGAGCGCATCATTGAAATTGTGAGCATATTCAAACGACGAGCTCGTTTGGCATGTCGTTCGTTGAACACGAGTCACAGCGAGCTCTGTTTTTGAAACGAATCATATCGAGTGAAGAACAATGGTTTGTTTACAACAAGGTCGAGAAAAAACAGATCAGGAAACAAGAAAGAAGAACCGGGTCAGACCACATATATATTTATATTCATCAGGTGAAAGTAATGCTGTCTTTTGGTTGATATTTAAATGGTGAAAATCCTCAATTCGAATGTGTATTTTCGTCAACTATCTGAGTCGGACAACCAAATCGAAGAGCAGCTTGTTGAGTTAGCCAATCGCAAGGAAGTCCTTTTAAATAGTGACAATGCTCAACCGCATTAATCTTTGGTCACTTTGTCAAAAATTATTGGAGCTAAATTGGGAATTTATGGCACTTCCACAGTATAAGCCCGACCTTGCACCTTCACATTTTTATTTGATTCGATTATTTGAAAAATCTTTAAGTGATAAAAGCCATTTTGCTCTGGCCTTCTTGATGCAAAATTCTGTTCCTGTTCTGTGTCCTGATTCCAAAATTAGTCTCGGTTTTTCTTCATAAGCTCTTGTTTTCAAGAAATCGCGGAAAATCCATTTTGCAGTTTTTTTAGCTTATGGAAAATTATGGGGGTCACACCAAGCACAAATTTGTAGGTTTATAAGTTTTATGCGGTACTACATACATCAATGCAGCCATAAAAAATCAAGCAAGCCGCATCAGCAAACCTGAAAGTGCCTAAATTGGACCTTGAAGATAATTTTTTTCTCAATTTAGAGCAAATTTTTCAAAATAAACCGTCGTCTATAAACTAGTGCGTAAATCGGAAAACCAAAACAACTATTTAAGCATATAACCTAACATATCCGCTATTTTTACAAATTTGTGCTTGGTGTGACACCCATAATTTTCCATAAGCTGAAAAAACTGCAAAATGGATTTTCCGCGATTTCTTGAAAACAAGAGCTGATGGAGAAAAATCGAGACCAGTTTTGGAATCAGGTCACAGAACAGGAACAGAATTTTGCATCGAGAAGGCCAGAGCTCACAAATTTTGTTGCGCTGTGTTATCATTTGAAGCTTTACGCACACTATTAAAATTATTTTCTTTCAAATACTCACTTTTGACCACCAAATCCGCCGTGCTAGTTGACTGACCCACCGCATTAGAGGCTGTC
This sequence comes from Lordiphosa mommai, assembly GCA_018904225.1. NCBI lineage: Eukaryota > Metazoa > Arthropoda > Insecta > Diptera > Drosophilidae > Lordiphosa > Lordiphosa mommai. The sequence goes on along the minus strand of JAEIFT010000390.1, from coordinate 11,899 downwards.
ACCGCATAACGTCCCGCATCAGTCACACCCACCTGTTTGAGTTCAATGGTCACGCGATTGAATTTATTTGAGATCTTGGTATGGGCATCATCAAACAATTGTCCACCATTTTTCTCCACTTTAATTTCGGGTGAAGGATAACCATCATAGATGGCTTCCATGCTGACATCGGCACCCTGATCCACAATTTTGCCGGTGAGGGGTGTGGTGAAGCGTGGAGCAATCTCTTTGCGCAAACGTGTGGGTGAATCTGGTATGGTCAAAGCACCAACAGCTCCTCCTCCTCCATTGGTCGATTGAACGAGTGTAAACGATTTCTGCTGTACACTGGGACTGGTCATATCTTTGCTCTTGTGCAGCTCCTGGTAGTGATGACTCTCCACAATTTCGGGACGTTGTTGGCCCAGTTGCTTAAGCGATTGATCGATATGGGCCGAGGAGTGATGCACCTCAGTTTGTGGTACATTACCCTCATAGGAGTTGACCTGGGAGGTGGAGGTGGTGGTAAAGGTTTGCTTCTTCATGGTGACACGCGAGGATTCGGTATTATGCTCTTGGGTCATGGTTTGGACCTCACTAGAGGCGGGCAAACCGCTGCCAATGATATTGAGGAAAGCCACACAGGTGGCCTTGCCGGCCTCATTCTCAGCCACACAGCTGATTTTGCCCACGGCATCATGGGTGAGCTTTTGAATGGTCAGGACTTGACGTTCACCACTGGTGGACACCAGGAAATTGTGTCCATGCACTGGCTGATCATTGAAAAACCAATGTACCTTGGGCATGGGTTTACCCTTGACTATGCACTCAAATTTGACCACATCATCGATGTGAGCCTGCTTGTCGCTGAACAGCTCCTTGAATTCGGGACACATTTGACGTTCCACTATTTCCACCGAGGATTGACTACTGCGACGATTCTCGGGAGCATTTACAGATTTAACAATCAAATGTGAAAAGCATTTGGCTTCTCCTGCCTGATTGGACACCTTTACGGTATACACTCCCTTGTCCGGGGCACTCACATTGTTTAGTATCAACTTGAAGATGCCCAATTCGGTGTCTTCTTGCGAGGTAACACGTTCATCCAATTGCACCTCCTTGTTGGTCAAATACCACTGAGCGCTTAAAGGTTGATCCCCACTGGCTTGCACCTCCAGGATCACCTGTTCACCCTCATCCACCAAGACATCGGACAGTAGACGCTCAAACTTTGGCTGCGTCTCCTTGGGCAGGGATTGCCTTTCCACCTGAGCTCGGGTAGCCGGTTCGGCTTGATTCAAGGGTGTCACCTTCAGCTCACAACTGCTTGAGGTTTCACCAGCTGAATTAATGGCCACCACTTTATAGTTACCCGCATCCTCTTGATACACTTCTTGTATTATTAGCGAACAACGATCGCCTTGAAACAAAAGCTGCACATCTGCCGACTCCTTGACGGGACGTTCATTATGATACCAAATCACTTCGGGTTCCGGTTGACCCACAATCACACAATCCAAACGCAAGGGTTTCCCCTCGAATATCGAGATATCCTTGAGGGCTATATGTACGGCTGGCTTAATGGGCTCAATATCGCTGGCCATCTCAGAGTCGGAAGTCTCGTTGGGTAGGCGACCCTTAACAATAACGTTGCAGTGACTATATGCCTCACCCGCTAGATTCTTGGCACTCAACACGTACGATCCGGCGTCGTTGGGATAAGCTTGCGGTATTATTAACGTTACGCGTCCGTATTCATACTGAAAGAAAAATTTAGAAAAGATTTCGGGAAAAATCAGTGAAAAAGTTATTGCGAATGGGAAAGCGGCTGCTGCTCAATTCACCATATGGTGAATATACTAGAGACAACGAGACGAGGCTAATGCTTTCAGATTGTGTGCCAGTTTTTGTTTCGCCTGGCGAGGGGAGATCAATAAATATCGTTGAGAGTATAAAAGAGAAATTTGAGAACGAGAATGTTGATGATGAAAGGAAAAGAAAATATGGGAGAGGGAAGATGAATGATAATGCCTGAATTCAGTACTAAGGCAAAGTGCTATAGGAGTAATTGAAGAAGAATTGACAAAGACTTAAGTAAGAATTAGGCAGAAATAACAAAATAAATACAAAAAAAAAGCGAAAAGAAAAGACACACTACAGAGAACGAAAAAGGAAAGAAGAAATAAGTAAAGAAATGTAAATATATCTGATCTGTTACTAAAGTTTCTCATCGACGGGTTTTAAGAATCATATTTCACCGACGACAAACTCCAATGAAATAGAACATCAGTGAAAAAGGGCAGTTGTCTTGCAAGCGAAGTAGTAGAACGTCAAAGCACTTAGCAACCAAGTTCAGAAACAATAAAATAGGAACAGTTTTTCTTCAGGTCATTTTGTTAAAAATATATTTGAATAAGAATTTGTTTAATGGGATAAAATTTTAATTTTGGAATAATTGAATAAAAAGAATTATTTATTTGTTTAATTATTATTATAAAAATCAATCAAATCAATTCAATCAAAAAAGTCAAAATTTCGTGCATACAAATTCTTTATAAATCACGGACAGTCGATAATAGTTCCGTAATTATTAAGAGGCAGGCAACGGGATATACCAATAGCGAAATTAAAAACTGTTTACCCACTTGACATGCGGTAAAAAAAATATTTTTCCTCTATTGAACGAATTTTGTGGTTATCTTTTAATTCAACTTTAAAGTGCAATTTTTTAAATTTTTGTTTTTCGAGTTAAAAAATGTTCTTAAGAACTACCATTAAAACATTACAACCGGCACCTATTCTCTGATCCAAAATTCATAAAACTTCACCCAAATGCTGTGGGGAAATAGATTTTAATTTATGTGAAAATTATGATGACATATTGGAATACGAAAAATGTTATCTTCGTACTGAGGATCGGTTTACCAACAAGAGAAATTTTTTTTTTGTTTAAAAAATATTTTTCGTTATTTTTTTACGATTTTTTACGAGCGTGTGAAATTTTTTTTTGGTTTCTCGAGCGTTGGCACCGCCTTGAAAATCAGTTCAATGAGCGAACCGACCCAAACCAAAAATATTGTATAATAATCAGTGCTGTTCTCGTTTTTAAATGGTTACAAATCTGATTTCCAAAAACGATTTAAGAACTTGTTTAACACGTTTTGCCCTTAAAACAGTCGTTCTAGTTCTAACTTCATTAGGGTGTAAAACATAAAATCGAATTATGCTTCAATAGGGTACTTAATGTGCTCACAGGACTTTAAAATGTAACCTTACCTCGTTTGTCAACATATTTCTTGAACAAGAGGATCTAAGGGAAAGCGCCCCATAATATAAATAATGTTAGCTATCTTTCGTGGTTAAAACCCTTGTAAGGGCCATTTTCTCGTGTTCACGTTTATCAAATATAGGTGGATTTACTGAATTTGCACCTAGATGGATGTAGTAACAGTCTAGATTAACCTTATGGATTTGAAAACCATGTAGATTGCAATGCATGTTAGGTATTATTTTTTCTTACACAAATACGGTCACACCAAACAATGTAAAAAAAAAAACAGACGCTGCAAACAATTTTTAAATCTAAATTGTTAAATTTAAAATAGGAAATCAAAAATGAAAAATATTGGACGATCTTTTGTATGAAAAAACAGAAGTGCAAAGGGCAATCTTACTGTATTGACCTGTTGTTGAATCATGAAAATGGTAGATACCTTCGCACTTGCAGGCAGTGCACCACCAGTTTGGAGTTTGTGCGGTGTCTTCTTTGCCAGTTCTGACATGAACTTTTGTTTTATAGAGAAAAACCCGGCGACCAAAATGACTTTCTTTTCACTGAATTTTTAGGTGGATTTAGGTCTTCTACTTCTGTTTCCAAATCACGTTGTCCGACTTTTTATTCTCCTCAATCAGATTCAAAACTGATTTTGTTAGAATCGATAACGAATCGCAATGCTTCATTGTAATATAAGTTCAAATGGGAGAATGCCTTAGATAGGAATCGCATGGTAGATTAGCTTAAAGGTCTTATTATAAGTCTATCAGTGGCTTGGAATGCCGCTAACTCTTTAATTTTTATTGGTAAAAGCAGACTAAGTATAAACTATGAAGAAATCTACGTAATTTGACTCGTGTGCATACAAAAGAAACGAGCCCTTATTTATCATATCTCAGTAAAATTTTTTTATGATTTTAAGTAAAGGGCATAGCAGAATAAGCATAGGAAAACTGCCCCCGCAGTTATCAGCACCAAATTGAAATGTTTGATTAGGATCTATAAGAAACTCACTCTCCCAAAATTGTAGTCTCCTAATCGCAATTGGACGGGAGTTATGAGGCTGGAAAGTTAAACAGAAAAACTGTTCTTTCTTAAGAACCGCTTGACCGATTTTGATGGGTTGAATATATGTTCTAAGTGTTCAAAATACAATTCTAAAAATATTTTTTGCAGAATTTTTATTACCAAAACTTTGGTCGCGGTGATAATATAATATAATATTTAATATAATCCCTTGCTCCCATAGCCCTGAGAGTTATTTTTTTTTTGGCAACTGCCGCCACTCAGTAGCACAGGCAATTGCGACGCTTCAAAAACAATAACAAAATGCATGCAATTCTGGCGCCAGACGGCAGCAAAAACAAAATACAGGCAGTGTGCGTGACCGAAATTTTGGAAGACAGCTGCTCGACTCGAGCCTCGCTTATAAGAGTGTTTTTTTCTGATGTTTATTAGACTGCTCCCACCGCTGATATAATCAAATGAAAAATTATCTTTGATATCTGCTGCCTCAACTTACAATGCCATCATTTTTACAAATGTTTACAAATGATTTACCTAAATAGTCTTTAATTAAATTTCTTCTTATTAAGAATTTTAATAGTTTTAAAATCAATTTGTAAAAATTAACTGTCATTACCCACATTTAGCTTGAAATTGAAGAAACCACCCTCGCATTTGTTTTTGCAATTAAATTTTCTTTTTACACTAATTTCCAACTTATTTATGTTTGGTCTATAGCTTGCGGATGTGCTTTTTGATGGTGCATCCGGCGGAGGCGGTAAGAGGGTGAAAACCCGCTCATATTTGGTCGACGTTTTGTTTATTTTTTTGAAAAGTCTCAAAATCTTTTGTTTTGCCCCAAATTGCAGGAAGCCTCCGCCTGAGTACAGGTGTTTTGTTCAATGAAACGTATGGAGAACAAAAACACCTTTCCAATTGAATTGGCTAATTGTTTAATCAGCCAAAGTGTGTCTATGAGATCATGTTGGGGTTTGTCAAAGCACAATCCCAGCGCCGACAGCGGTAATTAAACTGCGAGCAATGAAATCATTTTTCATTTTTCATAAATTTTTTTTTTTGTATATTTCCATATACTCGTAGTACATATACTTCCACTTATATACAATGTTGGCGCCCACAATAAACAAATTGCCTGCCAGCAGCAGCAGCCGCTGCCGTAGCCGCAGCCGCAGCGACAGACTGTGACTGTGGTGAATTGGATTCGTTGCACTGAAGAAGAAGTAGGTAGTAGGAGAAGCTGCCAAAAATTGCGCCTATTATATGGCAGGCTATTTGCTTGCCCCTTGGATAAGCAATTTATAATCATCGTTTGCATCTATGCAGCCATTTTCATATGCGTCGGCGTATTTTTAAAACATTTGCCTTGAATTCTCTGGTCTTCTCTCTAATGATCAGTGTGTGTGTGTGAGGGGAATGATGCGTGTACGCATAGCTGACGTCAGCAAAATCAAGAAATTAAAACAAGTTAATATCTCTCGTTTGTGTTTTTTTTTATTATTTCAATTTTTTGGAACTGTGTGTAGAATTCAACACATATGCAACGCCCACCCACCCACAAGAAAAAAAAAGTCGACCCACAAATGTTTTCCAGCAAAAATTGTTGTATATACAAAAGTCATCCTATGACTGTGTGTGTATATATTTTTGTGGAAATGGGCAATTGACTTTTTCTTCGCCCAGACAGATGCGGGAAATTGTACTCTACTTGGTGCCATTATTTGGAATTTATAAAATTTATTTTCGTAGCCTTGTGACAGATTAGAGTGCAATTTGGATTTTTGTTGAGCACAAAAAAGCACAAAAATATTGTCGAAATTTATTTTAAGCAATTGCAATAATCTGTTTGCGCTGATATATAATATCAAGCTGAATATAATTGACCAACTTAAGAAGGCGATGGCACACAAAGAGCATCAATTGTTGCAAAGTTGCAAGATGCTTAGCCAGGCAATAATAACGTAAGCGAATTCAACCGTTTCAAGGTACCGATATCGCAACCGAAATGTTTTGAGAAGCTAAAACCGATAACTGTTATTTAGAAATTAAAATAATGGTAGCCATTGCATTGTTAATTTTAAGTCTTTGACATTTTTAAGACAATATTAAGAGCCTAGCACAATATTACTCCATAACAAGTAAGAGCGCGAAAATAGTACACTTGATTTTGTGTGTTGTCATACTAATATATACACAAACACATGCTGACGACGCTGCAACCCCCCCCTATTGGTTTTTCTATATTTAAAAATAAGAAAGCTGAACTTTCCAATAAAAAAAGTTTTTTCCAAAATTTTCTCTGGAAAATCCGAGAGAAATTTTAGCAGAAATGCCCGGTTTTTAAACTTAATCCCAAATGTCAACGTTAGGGCATTAATTTACTGATTTAACTCAACCGGACCTCCACAAAATATTATTTTGGCTTGCAGAAAAAATAGTAAGAAATTTAATATGGGATAAGAAAAATGCCATAACGTAATAGAAAATTTAAATTTTTTTTTTTTAACCAAAAATGGTTGTAATTTTGCTCCAGCTCAGGTTCAGATTAGAGTTAAGGTACGACGTTGAAATCAGATTTCGTGGACGTGCGTGTTATGAACATGAACACGGTCTAACACGGCCCCTGCAAATCACGATACAAGCTGACTACTTGACTCAACAGCATGTAAAAATACTCAGTTAATAAGTCAACAAAATATATTAAATGTGTTCTTTATCGGCTGTTGGTCACACTTATTTAAAGTCGACTCGCTTAAGCTAAACTAAAAACGAAATTCAAGAGACAAACATTTTTTTGGTGACTTTTAATAAAGTCGTGCGTGTTGGGACGTGTCGTGTTCGAAAAATGACAATTGTGTTTACAGTCGTATTCAAAATATTCCACACGCGCCTATCTCTAGTACAGCTTGTTTAAAAATCAATTTGCTCTGGTTAAGGCTCGGGCTCCGAAAAGCCCTATGACTCCAAACTGGTTTGCAGCCCTGATTATTACAAATATATAAGTATATACTTTTCAATTAGTAAGATACCAATATATGTATTTATATACATGTGTATTTAAGCTAATGATACCCTCAAAAAACACATACATTTAAGAGATTAACCTTAAAGGAAACCAGAAAAACTCGTATTTTAAAAAATATTCCTAATAGAGCTTAGTATTGAGTAACTGAGAAATACTCGCGAAATCGGTGCTATGTTTCAAGAGATTGTCAATTCAAAGCGTTGCCACCCGATGCATACCGTGTCGGCGATAGTTTATCGATGAGCACTTATTTGAATAGTTCGAAATATATTTAAACTTTTTTTTTTGTCGTGACCAACTTATCACCAGTGATTCGAAAGGTACCAATTTTTCTTACCTAGGGAAAGATACAAGTAAAATTTGAAACAAAATACCTAGGCAATGTAGAAGGTATTTGGAATTGTCGATACCTAGGTAAAGGTATAAAAATATATTTTTAACAAGCCTTTAAAAGCGTTCATGTTATTTAAATAAAAAAAAAAAAACAATGTTACTTCATAAGGAACTCTAAAAATCCTGAACAGGAACTATTCGGCTGGGTTTACGGAAAATATGGGGTTTTGATTTTTAAGTAAAAGATTGAAGAAATTCGGTTGATCGATACGCGGGCAGAAATGAGTTTATCGCGAAGTTTTGAAGCTCTATTGATCGAACCACCTGGATTTACATCGCTTTTCTCTATTTTTCGATATCGTTTTGGTTGCGAGTAAATATCTTTCCTTCCGAATAATACGATTAACTACCCACTTGGTTTAACTCGAAACGATCAATCGAGTCAGTTCAGAATTTTCTTACAATTATCAAGATCGTTTAATTTCCCATTACTGGTAAAGATACAGTCTTTAATAGCTTGTGTGTTTGAATTAAAGTACCTAATCCCTTCCTTTTGACAGGGTAAATGGAAATTGGAGCCTAGGTAAGGTAAATAGTATACAAAGCTTGAATCTAGCTATTTACCTAGGTACTTCCTAACACTGCTGGTCACACACTTTTCGCACTTGCTATCGACGAATATATCCAAGCTTAAAAGCAGAAAAATTGGTCCTTGGTTCAGGTCGACCTAAAGTTCAGAATATTTTTCTTAAAAATAAAGTTGCTGATCGAAATCTGCGAGGCCTCTAATTTGCGAGCACACTCGCTCATTAACCAGGCTTGTTTGGTGGTGCATCTCACAGCAAGCGCTCGTGACGACTCGTGCACTAAGAGCTACAAGCAAAACAAGCCTTTACACAAACGAGCATTAAATTGTTAAAATTATAAATTAAGCTAAAAATTAGTTAGCCAGTCAAGAAGTTGTTCAATTGGCGAATAAACAAATATGTAGTAAAAGGAAAAGCTACTGCTTTTAGATCAGTGATTGTATGATGTTGTAATTTCGCTATCGTTTATCCTATTGTTTACAAAATATTTAAAATAAATAAATAATAAAAAAAAAAAAAAAAAAAAAAGTATTTTTTAAAAAAAAACACACCAATAAAACATCACACACTGATTAAAGTCTGAGGTTAGGTAGGTCATAAATGTGAATCTTATTTTTACTTGGAAAAGTAATTTTTGGTATGTATGCCATTGTAATGAAGAAAAAAAAGGGCGTGGCAAATTAACTAAAAAGAAGCTCGTCTCTGGCTTAAACCATCTAGTGCTTACTTTATTTTCATTATTTAATATTATTTAAACTTACTTTAGCATCGCGTGGTTGATATGGCTTGCCATTGTGTAACCAATAAATATCTGGTCTAGGTATGCCACTCACAATGGCCTCCAATTTGATTTTTTGTCCCACACGAGCCATGGCATTGGATAATGGAACCTTAAAGCTGGGCAACTCTGTGGGTTCCAAAGCTGAAATAATCAAAAATCTGATTTAATCTCTGAATAAATCTCCCAAATTTTAACTAAAACTTACGTTCCACTATCAGACTGGCCGAGCAGTGTTCAATGCCCGCGGGATTTGAGGCACTGCAGGTGTAGACAGCATCATCTTCGAGAAAGACTTCCTCGAAACGTAAAGTGGCCTCACCATTATTATAACTGATGACATAATCCGGTGAATCATCGATGCATTTATCGTTTTTGAACCACTGAACAGTGGGCAAAGGAACACCAGCCACCACGCAGTTAAAATGGAACGAGCTGCCCTCCGTGGCCTTGCCGCTCTCCAAGAAGCGTATAATGCGTGGTGGTACCATTTGTAGTTCGGTGGCATTTTCTCGTACCGCCAAAGTGGCATTGGTATCACAAGTACCCACCAGATTTGAGGCACGACAACTGAAGCGTGCCGAGTCGGCGGCAAAAGTTTCCTCTATGACCAGGCGGCAAATGCCTTTGTCAAAGCTGGTCTTGTAATCGGCATTGCTAACAATGCTAATGCCATCCTTAAACCATTCCACAGTGGGTTCGGGAGTGCCAGTGACCTCACATTCAAATAGAAAACGCACACCCTCACGGGTGACGGCATCCTTAAGCGGGCGTACGAATAGAGGTGAGGCATAACGTAGCTCCGTAAAGATTTGGTTTACTTGTATGTCTTTACGTATGTTTTCGGTGACGGTGCGCTGCTGATCCACCTGATCACGTAGGGTTTGCAGGCGTGTAATCTCTTCACGTTGTATACGTGCTTCTTCCTCACGCTTCACGCGTGATTCCTCTTCCCTTTTAATTCTAGCCTCCTCTTCTCTCAGGCTGTGCACACGCACTTCCTCCTCCCGCTTGGCTAACTCTCTTAGCGTCTGTATGCGTTGCTCCTCTTCACGTGCTGCCTGCTCTCGAGCCAATTGCTCACGCAAGGCCTGCTCACGCTGTGTTTTTAAGCGTGCCTCCTCTTCACGTACCGCCTGCTCACGTAGCGTTAACTCACGTGCAACCAACTCCCGCCGAGCCTGTTCTATGGCCGCCTGTTGTCGCTGTGCCTCCAGACGTGTCTGCTCTTCCCTGACCAGCCTCTCCCTGGCCTCTGACTCACGCAAAGCCTTCTCTCTTTCGGCCTGCTCACGTGTCTCACGTTCCCGTTGCTCTTGCTGGCGCTGATCTTGCTTTAGACGTTCCTGCACTATGTTTATGTCCATTTTGAGCTTGATAAAGGATTGGAAAATGTTCATCACATCATTGTAGAGAGCAGAGACCTTGGACATGTCATGAGCACATTGAGAGGCGCTATCCAGTTTTGATCTTAAGGCCGATTCACGACTAGTTACATATTTCTCAATGTCATTGACCAGATTGGAGGCTTCGACCTCATCGCGCAGATAGGGTACCTTGTTGGAGACGCTGTTGTAGAAGTAACTAATTTCACGATATTCTGCATCGATCTGGGAAGGAATTAAAAAAAAAAAAAAATAAAAAAAAAAATTTAACTATAAAAAAAATAAAAATAAATAATTAATTATCTAAATACAAATAAACACACTTTAATTAAAAAAAAAAAAAAAAAAAAATTATTTTTTTTAAAAACAAAAACACAACACAAAAAATTGTAAAATATTAATTATTTTATAATTACTCAAAAAAAACAAAAACAACAAGGGAAAAAAAAAAAAGAAATATTTGGTTTCCAACAAAAAAAAAAAAATTTTAGTAAATCGAAAGGTAATATATCAATCTGTTAAATTTTAGAATATTGTGCATTAATGACACTTAAAATGGTTTTGATTTTACCATTTACATTTCTATAAATTCAATTTTAAGCACTTTCGCACGGGACATGTTGTATGGGACATTTTCTCCGTCATAATAATAATGTTATTTCAGTTACTCTTTTGAGGAATTATATATAAATAAGCGGAGTTAAATGTTTTTAAGTCAACAGAAGATTTCAATGTATTTATTTTCGCATAACAACAAAATATTTTTAAAAGTATTAGATCGTACTCTCACTTTTTTTCTCACCGTATGCAGGCTCTCTTTATTTTCGTTGCCGTTTTTGCTCATTTAGATATAAAAATAAAAAACTAGATTTACAAAAAAAAAATCATTCAAGTAAGAAAAAATTTTGAATTTCACACCGATGATGTCGCACGGGACCAACTTTATATAAGTACTAAGATCACAAATATTCTCATTTTCAGCATAATTCTTTTTATTTAATTCTATTAAAAATCTCTATTTGTATCAATATTGGATAAGCCTTCCACATATACTTTTGATGCACAGATAACAAATTTTGTTTTTCAATGTCGCACGGACATGGAAAAAATGCAATGATGCAAATAAAAATTACGTTATTTAGCCGCCATGTCTCTTTCGCATTTTGTTTGACTCTTAGTATCCTTGAAAAGATTTAAGAATGCAAAAGTCAATGCATAAAGAAAGACATTTAAGATCTTTTATCAAAAATAAAGTGCAGGGGGATATATCATAATGAGAAAAGTTGAGCTTTACGCGACTTTTGCTTTTGAATAACTCGAATGTATAAATAAATTTAAATTTAGTTAATATTAGTAAAATTCGACTGTTTTCCTACGAAAATGTCATAAAGCAAGGGGTTTCAAAAACTGTGGTGGAAATGCCCATATGAAGATGAGAAAACGGTCCTTAGATTTTTAGATTATTCCAAAGAACGCCAAAGGCCGTTTTCTCATCTTAATTAATTTTTAAGT